>QNUK01000788.1:0-243051 GCA_013621035.1 Clarias magur
AAAAATTATTGATTTTTCCAGAATTAAATGCTTAAAAGTAGCTCACTTATTTGCCAATTAAACAAAATGTTTTGAGGTTTTTATATTTAGAAACCCATAGAAAGTTGTTAGAAAACCTGGAAATAATCTTATGCACTTGCCTGTCGTGTGCTGTTTAGAAAAGTCAAATTATTGGCATATATCATGCAAAGAAAAACAACTAATGAAAGTTAGAATTAGGATTAAGAAAACTTTAATAGAATTCTGTTAAGAAATCGTGTTACAAAAAATACATTAATAAAATTTTGATGGTTAGTGATGAACTGGCAGCTTCGTGGAAGAAATGCGATCAAAAATTAATAATCAGTCATTATTAAAGTGTGTTTAGATCACTAACAAGTTGCATTGTAAAAAACTGAAAGTAGAAACCACGGCTATGTTTAATAGTAAATGTAAAAGCAATTTCACACACAATGCAACAAGTACTTACAGAGAATAAATAGCTGTGTTGCCATAAGAAAAACACTTATTAGTGAAATGAATGTTAGGAATTTATTTTCCCAGGGAGTATACTGTATGGACAAGGTTATGTAGTCTGATGAGTCCAGATTGACCCTATTCCATACATACCCATCATACATAGTGGCCTATGCAACTGGTTGCTTCAGTTGGTCAGGTCTCTAGGTTCAGCAATATTTATTAGCAAAAAAAAAAGACCAAGTTATCCCATCAGTTTATTTTTTTCTATCTTGATGGCACAGGCAAATTCCAAATACTCACACTGTGAGAGAGTGGTAACAAACAGTGACTAGATGAGATAGGGCTAGCTAGAGATAGAGGGATAGTTTGTGATGAGGTGAGGTGATGCAGACAGGTGCAAGTCTCCACAACAACATGCTGACAGCTGAGCAGCAAAGAAGTACTGCTCTTCGACCTGGTACTCAGTAACCGTGATGATCACATGGATGTGCACAATACAGTCATTACCTTTCATAATTCTTCTGTGATTTTAGAAAATCTAAGCAGGAAAAAATATATCCACATAGGAGTTCATCCCAAACTGCAGTACTAAAGAGCTTTTCAGTACACTCTTGAAGTAAAGTGTATTTAGGCATACTACTTAGGGAATATTTTGGGTGGTATTCTTCTCATTTGCTGTGCAGGAGGCTTGTCTGGGTTTGATTCCCAGACACTGGATGCAGGTTATCCCAGGCAGTTTTTAAAAATAAAAATAATTGATAAATCAGTTTTTTTGCAGCATGATGATGGTGACATAAAAGGTTTTCTAAAGTGTAGAGCACTCTTGAAAGTTACATCTATCAGCAAGGACATATTCTGTGTAAGTTATGCTTGCTTTATTGAAATCATGCCTGTGTGAATTTGGAATTCATTGGAGTTAAAATTATTAATAATAACAGTGATGATATTCAAATTAGTTTTAACCTGAAGTGCAGGAGCCTTCATGTACACTTATTAGTCTAGGCATCATTTGAGAAGTGAAGCTATATTATATATATATTCAGACCCATTTTTTTCTGCTTATACTCAATTCTGATTACATTTTAAAAGCTTATTATGGTGCTGTCTGACAGCCTCAGTAGAGTATATATATCAAAAGAAAAGAAAAGAAAAAAAAAAACAGTGTAATAGCTGTGCCTCTGTGGTCAAAGCACTTTGTTGCGCACTGTTTGTTTATGTAGATTGGGTGTGTTTTGAAATGATTAAACAAGAGCTACAGTACATAAGAAATAGACTATAATTCAATTATATTATATTGTCAAAAGTGCAAACAATAAAAAAAAAATCTGTCACTCGTTCACTCACACCCTCTCATGATTCCACACCGTAAGAGTAAAAAAAAAAAAAAAAAAAAAAAAATGTATTTACATTTTTAATACATGACCAGGTACAAGAGACTTCCTCTAAGCACTCTTGACATTGCTAACCTTGATACACACACACACGCACGCACATACACACCCCCACAGATCAGCAAGTTCATTCCCCAAACCCCAGCCTGTGAAAGATTCAAACTTCTCTACTGATGTAGCAAGCATGGTACGTGAGTATCATGTTAAAACCACCAGAATACGGAATACTGTTGAACGCTGACGAGAAAGGGAGATAGTTATATCCTGCTTTTTATTATTAGAACTGCTATAATGTCTCTATAACACATCAGAAGTAGAGATGGGACAAAGCGCAGGCCCTATGGTAGATGAACCAAATGTTCTCCAGTCTGTGACAAACGTGTTTTTTTATTTTTTTTTATTTTTAAGATATACAACCAGGGTAGATGGTAATAGCAAACAAGTATTCATCTTTACAAAAACACATTCTCAATGATTTTCTGACCTGCCACGTTCAGAAATAATGATGCACAGCGTGGCTTACCTTTAAAGAGCGAATTTAAAATTCTGAGGTGCCTTCAAGTACAAATTTGGTCCCTGGATCTCTGTGCAGATATAATGATAGTACTTTTTTTCAACCCTGGTGATGCACAGTGATACAAGTGCTAATTGTGGTTCATGCTTGCCTTATATAAAACAAGAACTTGGGGCAAATTACGCAGTGCCCTTTAAGAACAGTGTGGATATGACATCCTAAGGTCAAAAAAAGCGTTTACCTTTTTCTTGGGATTTTTTTCCCCTCCAGAAGGACGTGAATATATTTTATAGTTCGGGCTGACAAACTGATAAGAGGTTGTAATTTGACAATTTTTTAAACTGCCATGTTCTCCTGCTGTTTTATGGTCCCAATCACTAAAACAATAAAAAAGTTTGCAAATTATCTAATAAAGGTTTCAATGTCGTAGCCTGTCACTCTTTATTAGAACGAGGCTGTTATCTAAACAATGCATCTGTACCAAAGGCAATTTCAGTTCACCTAAAAATCTCTCTTTCTGCAATTCAACTTATCTTATTTCTCAGGCTTCAGATGTTACTGCATGCATTTCTTTGGTCTAGTGCTCACAACTATCTGTTTAACAGCACACTTTTGATTTTATGTCAAAACATTTGCCGTTTACTGGGTACAAGGAGGACCTCACAAACAATTAATGGTGTCTTATTGCTTTATAGTTGTTCACACAGGTTAAAGACTTGCTAAAAACGATTAGGTGCACGTACATGATCCCTTCTCTCTCTCTCGCTTTTAATGGAAAAGGTTTATCGGGCTTTGTAGCAGTGATCTCGGTGAAGTCCTAACTATAACCAAGGGAAATGAGTGAGCGCACTCAGCCAGCCAAGTGTTCATCGTCATGGCATCCACTCTGTTCTGTAGCCAATCAGGGTTTAATTAGCCGGTGTGTTCAGCAGTGCAGGAACATGCCACTGAATGACGTCCGGAGCTAGGAACACATGCTCTCAAACACAATCTGACCTGGAGGAAGTTTCTATACCAAAGTAAGACACGTAAAAAGGAGATGAGCACATGGACTATCTTCTCCCAAAACTCTCACCCTTCGCACAGTGAGGTTTTAGTGTCTTATAGCCATACTATGTATCACTGAATATCGCTTCGATCAAAAATTGGGCTTGTGATGAATTTGCTTTTTGTCCTGTAATAACCAGTAGGGCAAGGATGCAATCTATCAGAGGCAAATCCATGTGCTGTGGGCTGCAGTCCTCACTCAGCGTCATCTCCCTGGTATATACACACTATGATTTGTACTACCGAACATCACACTGTCTGCAGGCAGAAAGAGAAAGAGGGAGCTCGAGAAAGTGAGAGGGGGGAAGGATGTGAGGAATTAGTCAGATTAAAGAGGATGTAGGAAAGGCCTACAGAGTTCAGGAATGTTTGGGCTAATAGGAGGACATGACTTTAAACAGACATAAGCTTAAATGGCCTGAAGGGGTAGTGCTAAAACTTTCCCACCTGTTGGCTTTTAGATCATAGTGAATCATTACTGAATGAGTGTCTGCATGAGACACACATCTACATTTCATTCAGGAAGAACATCCAAAATCACCAGAAGAAAATTGGATGTTTTTTTTATTATATATCTATAGATTGTATGAAAAAATTATTTGTATCAGTATGTATCAGTTTATTCTACACTTCAGAAGAAACCAGCATGTTTTGCAGCTGAATATATATATATATATCATATATATCATCCTTTTATTATAATGAGGAATAAAACTTTCTTTGGAATAAACAGGCTTCCTGATCATTTTGTATACTCAAGTCATGCAGCATTGATACCATATCTAAACCAACATTGCATGAATGGCTTTGAAACAAGTTAGTGAAAATAAAAATATCTATAAACTGTATTAAGGTTCAAACTTCCTCCAATTCCCTATTTTCAGCAAGTGTTTTCAGACTATTGCATGCTGTAGCCAATCAGTGATAATTATGCAATTCTCCACAAGAACCAACCTTTTTTTTTTTTTTTACATTTTTTCTTTTTTTTAAGTTCATGTTTAGGTGTTTCTGTACCTTTGTAGTTCCGTCTTTGATTTGCTAACATGTTTTTCATTTAAGAACAACTTTACAAAATCCATGAAAATCATGATGGGGTCCTAGGTTTTTATCCTGCAGAAAAAGCCACAATGCTCTATTATTTATGGCATATTGTATACTGTATAGTTCACTGTGTCATTAGGGTAAACAGGAATCCTTGGACTAAATGTAATATATTCTGTGGTTGTACATGTGTCTGGATGTGGTTTTATTGTTTTTCTTATAAATATTTCTCAGAGACAATGGCTGAGTGGTAAATACTTAAACTTTAATATGGAGTTGAAATCTGCATAGAAAATGACAGGGTTCCACACAATGTCACATCACACATTTTATAACAGTTAATGAATGAATGATAAAACTGAGAATCAAGTGCACACTTTTAGCAAAGGCATGCTATAACACACACACACACACACACACACACACACACACACACACACACACACACACACACACACACACACACACACACACACACACACAGGCTCTTTGGTTCAGTGGCTCCATTATTTTCAGCACTTTGGTCACACTCTGGGTACTGCTGATATTTCAACACATTCCCATGGCAACCAACGACATGCATATCATAAATTAACCTGCTGGAGCAAAAATTTAATTTTACATGGTTCTGCTGAGGTGTGTGTACACTCTTTATTTATGATCTACTGTGCTAAGAACCTATACAAAGACATAGACGTAACATGTGGACAGTAAACAAGACCAACACAGAACAGATCATGATTTCCTGTTTCTATTTCCAGACACAGACATAGAGTATTTCATGCTGCATCACAGCAGGTGATGATCACACAAGAACAGGGTTTCATTCTGCAATTCCCCTGCAGGTTTTGCACACTTGGGTCAGGAAGCTGAATCGTGGAAGCCTTTGGCATTTCTAAAGGCACTTGGATGAACCTAATGAATGCATGCAGTCTACAAGCAACCACTTCATGGTCACGCGACAAATGTTCCAAAATCATTTTCTACTACATGAAACTTAGTAAAAAATCAGGATCATATGATCAATTAGCTTGCAAACGGAAGGAATTGACCAGAATAAAAATACGAAGAAAAACTAGACTAAGAAGTAATCGACAGTTATGTAAGTATGTGTTCTGTGCTGGAATGTCTGAGCACATTGTGAATTAATAATCTCCTGACCCTTATTCAGATTCTCTAGACATCAGTTCAAATTTATACCTTTATCACCAACCAATTATCCAACACATTTCCATGTGCTTGACTGAGTGAATACAGCTCCCAAAATATATCTAATATATACATATTTTAACCTTAACTTCAAGTGCTGCTGAACAGTACATCTGGAAACTAACACAGTACTATAAGTTTGAATTTTATCTTGCAGAAATATTTTCTTTTTGAGCCAGTATAGTGTGTTTGTTTGTGTGTGTGTGTGTGTGTGTGGGGGGGGGGGGGGGTTGTTAGCAAAGATAGTATGTCAGAAGTGAATTGTTGCAAATAAACAGTTGCTTTCACTGTCACATTTTGACTATAAATATCTTCATTGAAGGCACCATCAATCACTTCAAATAGTGCACGGAGTGGAAAACAATCTTTTCCCCTCCCTCCCTCTCCTTCTCTATGTGTACACTGCACATAAGGAAACTGCCCTCTGATATATATGCTGGTGAGCAAAACAAACCTGTAGCCACACAGATTTCACTGTAATGAAATTAAACAAAAATATGAAATGAAATAGCAAAACAATACAGATGGTACAAAATTATTCTTTCCCTTCAAGACTAGGTTTAAGCTCCTTTGTAGCTAGTTAATCTATATATTTCTATTGCACTTTTATTTATTTAATAGTTAACTTATTGTAATTTTGGAATTATTACCTTTCCTATAACTGTTTATTTCTTTACATTATACATTTACATTATATTTTATATTCTAATCTTATGATAATTGTTTTTAGAGCTTTGCTTTTTGATTACTGGTCTTGTTTGAATTAACCGTGTGACCCACAAATGAAAACAAAATTACAGGAAAGTCAATCCGAGCTGAGACAATAATCAAATAACCATAATACAAAACAATCAATAACAATTTCAATATATGAAAAATGATTGGTCCATGAATTAAATGTAAACATGGTAAAGGACAAAACAATAAAAATGTCCTCTTACGCTAAATGATGGATCCAATGAGTTCAAGAGTCTCTGTAGTGCAAATGCTGTAGTGCAAATGTCCAATAGTGCAAATTTGTACAAATTTGTACCTGGGTTACACTATACAACAATAAATATACGATTTATATGGTTATTAGTATTTGGAATGTTTGATCTGGTCCCAATACATTACTCTCTTAACAAAAGTTTTTTTCCCTTTTGTTTCTTTCCCATACAGTATCATTAATATGTTTTTATCATAGAAATTATACCAACTGATTCCTGACAATTTCAAGCATTTTCCTTGATGTACACAGTTGGTCACAAAGGTGTACTAAGCATTCAATAGTACATGTCAGACTGGGTGGCTATAGAAAAAGTACCCATGCTGAATTCATGAAGGAATGCATATCTCTCTATTCCAACTCTGTCTCAAAAGCCACCCGCAACCCCACCGCCACCTAAAAAGAACAAACAACTACAGTAAATGTCATTTTGTACTGTATACAAACCCCAAACCATAAACTCTTCACTCCTGGAAAAATTTTTAAAAAAATAATAATAATTTGTGCGGGGAAAGTGATAGAGAGTACTTACACCAGGGACTCCTCCCATAAATGTTAAATAAATCTCTCCTCAAATGTTAATTAAACATCATATTGATGATTATCCAAAGACTAATCTTTCTTGAACAACATGTGTTTATTATTATGCTCAGATTATGTAGAGCATCTGCCATACAAGTCCCTGTGCATTTGCCATACAAGTCCCTGTCTCTGTTAATGTAGAAATGATAACATAATTCTGTAAAATGAGCATTCCTTATAGATGAACTACTGCCTCTATAAGACTTGCATTTATACAAAAATAATGCACACCTTCTGACCAGTGAGATTTGGGAATTCAACCATACTGATTGAATATAACAATGCTATATCAGTATGCGTCCGATAATTGGTTCATTTCCGTCCCTTTTTTTCTGGTCAGTGGTACGTACAGTACCGACCAAAAGTTTGGACACACCTTCTCATTCACCGAGTTTTCTTTATTGTGTTATTTCTTGTGTTCTTTAGTCCAAACAGGTCTCTTCTGCTTGTTGCCTGTCCTTAGCAGTGGTTTCCTAGCAGATATTCTACCATGAAGGCTTGATTCACACAGTCTCCTCTTAACAGTTGTTCTAGAGATGTGTCTGCTGCTAGAACTCTGTGTGGCATTGACCTGCTCTCTGATCTGAGCTGCTGTTAACCTGCGATTTCTGAGGCTGGTGACTCGGATGAACTTATCCTCCGCAGCAGAGGTGACTCTTGGTCTTCCTTTCCTGGGGCGGTCCGCATGTGAGCCAGTTTCTTTGTAGCGCTTGATAGTTTTTGTGACTGCACTTAGGGACACTTTCAAAGTTTTCCCAATTTTTCAGACTGACTGACCATCATTTCTTAAAGTAATGATGGCCACTCGTTTTTTTTCCTTCACTTAGCTGCTTTTTTCTTGCCATTCAACCTCTTTTTTTTTTTTTTTTTTTTTCAAATTTTTTTATTGAACAATTATCATACATAAACATATAAACAACAGTGAATTAAATGTATTATAGTATTTATAAATCAAAATGAAAAGAAAGCTGAAAAAAACTCCCCACCCACCCCAAACATACACTAAAACCTACACAAACACACACACACACACACACACACACCCATGTTCATCCTTTGGCTCAAACAAATCTGTGTGAAATAGATTGGTCATGCATACACTGATGCATGACCCAGTTTAGATAATCAATCATTCAGGCAGTACCTGTAAGTTTGCAAAATAAACAATAAATGGTTGCCATTTGTGAAAAAAAATATTAGTAGACCCTCTCAGTGTATATTTTATCTTCTCTAGTTTAAGAAAAAATAATAAATCTTTAATCCACTGAGTGATAGAGGGACACTTGACAGACTTCCAATGTAAAAGTATGGAACGTCTAGCCAACAATGATGAGAAGGCGATAATGTCTTTATGTGCGGAACTCAATGGAACTGAATCATCTGTAATGCCGAATATAGCAGTTAATGGACATGGCTTCAACCGTACCCCAAGTATAGTGGACATAAGATTGAAAAATCCTGTCCAAAAGTTGTGCAGGTTTGGGCACAAAAAGAACATGTGACTTAGATTACAGGGAGAGGCGCGGCACCTGTCGCATCTATCCTCAACATCAGGAAATATTTCAGATAGCCTTGATTTAGAATAATGGATTCTGTGCAAAACCTTAAACTGAATAAGACTGAGACGGGCGCAGGAAGAGCTGGAGCGTATTCTGTCTATGGCTTTCTCCCAAGATTCTACACTCAACTGCAATCCCAGTTCATTTTCCCAAGCAAATCTGGTTTTAGAGATTTTACAATCACTAAAAGATAAAATAAAATTATATATTCTTGAAATCACACCTCGCTGATACGGATTAAATGTGATCAGACTTTCCCAGGGCTGCTTGGGAGGTATAGAAGGAAAATTGGGAAAACACTTGGATACAAAGTTGCGAACTTGAAGGTAGCGAAAGAAATGAGCAGCAGGCAGCTCATACTCTGAGGACAGACTAGCAAAACTTTGAAATACTCCATCTTCATATAAATGATAAAAGTCTGTGATGCCTTTGTCGTGCCATGATAAAAATGCTGAATCTAAAAGTGATGGGGGAAACAAATGATTTTTATTCAATGGACCCATTGCTGACGCAGATCCAAATTTAAAGTGCCGTCTAAACTGATACCAAATCTTCAGTGTATTAAGTACCACTGGGTTATCAGTGTATTGAGCGGGTTTGATTGGAAAGGAAGTGCAAAGTAGAGCTAATACACAGGATGGTTTACAAGACAATAACTCTAATTTGCACCATGGGGATTCAGATGAGTTTACCCAAAAATTTAATTTTTGAATATGTGCAGCCCAGTAGTAAATTTGAAAGTTAGGCAGAGCTAGTCCACCACTAAGTCTACATCTCTGTAGTAAGGTCTTACGGATTCTAGGAGGTTTCCCAGCCCAAAGAAAAGAGATTATGATTTTATCCAAGGAATCAAAAAAATACTTAGGAAGAAATAAAGGAAGTGATTGAAAAAAGTAGAGAAATTTAGGAAGAATGGTCATTTTAACTGCATTGATTTTCCCGGTTAAAGAAAGAGGCAAATTGCTCCACCTTTGAAAATCAGATTTCACATCGGAAATAAGAGAGGAGAAGTTGGCATGAGAAAGGTCAGATAGAGAACGAGACACTGTAATACCAAGGTATTTAAAGCCTGAACAATTGAGTTTAAAGGGCAGGTTTAGATGCTGAAGTTGTAAAGCACTACTATTGACTGGGTAGTATTCACTCTTGTGCAAATTTAGCTTATACCCCGAGAAAGAACCGAAGTTATCCAAAATAGTTAAAATAACAGGAATAGAGGTTGCAGGATCAGTCACGTATAACAACAAGTCATCGGCATATAAGGATAATTTTTGCTCCAACCCATTACGAATAATACCTTTAAAAGCAAGAGAAGATCTAAGCTTAATAGACAATGGTTCAATAGCAAGGGCAAAAAGCAATGGTGACAGGGGACACCCCTGCCGGGTACCACGTCCAAGAGTAAAATAATCAGAGGTTATATTATTTGTGTGAACACTAGCTTGCGGGGATTTGTAAAGGAGGCGAATCCAGGAAATAAATTTATCACCAAACCCAAATTTCTTTAATACTGCAAACAAGTATTCCCACTCAACCCTATCAAAAGCTTTCTCAGCATCCAGAGAGATTACAACCTCAGGAGATACAGATGTTTGTTTGGAGTAAATTATATTAAAAAGTGTACGAGTATTAAAAAACAAATGCCGTCCTTTTATGAAACCGGTCTGCTCCTCAGATATAACATGTGGTAATACATCCTCTAAACGGGATGCAATTAATTTAGCCAGCACTTTCACATCAGCATTTAGCAATGATAATGGCCTATATGATCCACACTGAAGGGGATCCTTTCCCTTCTTAAGGAGAAGAGCAATTGAGGCTTGGTTTAAAGTAGATGGTAAGGAGCCCTGGTCTAAGGATTCATTGAACATGCCAAGTAGCAATGGTGCCAATTTATCTATAAACTTTTTATAAAACTCAATTGGAAAACCATCTGGGCCTGGAGCTTTATTGGACTGCATTGCCTTAATTGAGACCATGACTTCTTCAAGGGACAATGGAGAGTCCAAGTCCCTTACAGATATTGTATCAATAACAGGAATATCAATACTTCGAAGGAAATCATTCAATTTTAGTTCTTCTTTAAGGCATTCAGATTTATAAAGGGAGGAGTAATATGTTTTAAAAACTGCATTGATCTCTGTGGGATCAGAAGTGATCATATTTAAGTCATTTTTAATTTGTGGTATTAGGCGTGAGGCAGTTTGCCGTTTTAGCTGATGTGCTAACAATCTACTTGATTTGTCACCATATTCATAATACGTTCCACGAGTCTGTAACAACATACGTTCCGTTTCTTTTGTTGAAAGAAGATCAAATTCTGTTTGTAAATCAATGCGTTGCTTGTACAACTCCGAAGAAGGATTAGATGCATAAATATGGTCAAGTTTGCTAATAGCAGATGTGAGTTCGTTGAGCCTTGTCTTGCGACTTCGATTTAGAAAAGCAGAGTATGAGATGATTTGCCCTCTAAGATAAGCCTTGAGAGTTTCCCATAATAACGAATAAGAAGTGGACTCAAGATGGTTAAACAATAAGAATTCATCAATAGTGTTAGAAATGAATGCACAAAACTCTTTGTCCGCTAAAAGAAGCGAGTCAAACCGCCAAGACGATGGGATCTGTTTATGCGTTGATAATTGTATATCCAGTGATAAGGGAGCATGGTCAGAAATTACAATACTTAAATAATCTGAAGAAACGACAGAAGAATTAAGATGACTGTCAATGAAAAAATAATCAATTCTAGAATATGAATGATGCACCTGAGAAAAAAATGAAAATTTTTTATCTACAGGATTACGGAATCTCCATGGGTCTACAAGGCCATTCTGTGACATGAAATCAAAAAATATTTTAGACATGGCAGACTGGGACACAACGCGAGAACTAGAGCGGTCCAAAACTGGATCAGAAACACAGTTTAAATCTCCCCCAAAAATTATCAAGTGGGTATTTAAGCAGGGAAGGCTACTAAGTAAATTATTCGCAAAATCTGGATCATCGAAGTTTGGAGCATAGACGTTTACCAACAAAACCTTGGTCTGAATTAGTGTGCCTGCAACAATAAGATACCTGCCATTTCTGTCAGCAATTATATGGTTAGGTTCAAACTGTATCTTTTTGTTTACTAATATGGCCACACCCCGTGACTTAGAATTAAAATTAGAATGAAAAATTTGACCTACCCAGGGACGGAGAAGCCTATGATGATCCTTAACTTGAAGATGCGTTTCTTGTAAAAACACTATATCAGCATGTAGACGTTTCAGGTGATTAAATACTCTGGATCTTTTAATTGGGTTACCCATACCTCTGATGTTCCAGCTAAGAAAACGGATAGACGTACTACTCCCAGCTAAGCTTGGGACTACACAGGAACTAGCCATTTATCAATTTTTTTTTAAAAATGTGAAAAATTATAAAGATTCGCAAAGAGCCAGAAAGATGACACCCCCTCCCCCCACATGCACGCACACACACACTAGCAGACACAAAACACAAACCTAGAGTCTCCATCCTAACAAACACTAGGAGACAGCAAATTAAACTAACTGAAACAAAAGTCGCTCTCACAGTAACTGTGGTCACGACTCGGAGAGTGAGCCCAATGAAGAAGGGAAAGAAAAAAAAAAACAAACAAAAAGGCTCCCGTAGATCGAATAGATCAAATATTATGCGCAAGTGGAAGTGACTTAATTCTCATCCCCAGCTTACAAGAAAGTATAGATAAATTATTACCATCTTGAAGGAAGAACAAGAAAAAAAAAGAGAAGAGAACAAAACAACAAGCAAAAACCCTTGAGGTGAATACGCCTAGGATCATCCCTCACACATTGACCAAATATGCACAATGATTCATCCTTGGCATACGTAAAATATTTGGTTCTCAGGACGACCTAAGAGCCGGAGTGCAATATATCTAGACAAAACATTAACTTAGCTAAATTAGAAGCTTGCATAGACAGAGGTAGCATCAGAACTTGTAAACAGATTACACATTTCGCTTTAAAAAAAAAAGGGAGAAAGAAGAGGGAAAACCCCTATTCAACATTAAAAAATGAATTTAAATTAAATATATGAAAAACTATTTAAAACACTACGAGTGCAGTTCACGCCGTTTGCATAGTTTTAATGTAGTCTTTTGCTTCATCAGCCGAAAGAAAATCTTTTCCCACACCATTGTAGGTGATCCGCAGCCGCGCTGGATAAAACAGGCCGTAGCGCACGCCCTCAATGCCACGGAGTTGTCGCCGAACCTCATTAAAAGAAGCACGAGCTTTTGCAATTTTTGCTGTGTGGTCGGGAAAAACAGAAATACTCAATTCCTTGAATTTAATCTGCTTTAACTCTCTGGCCCGACGTAAAACATCAAGGCATTCACCGTGGTAGTGAAATCTGGCCACAACGGCTCGGGGTCGTTCACCAGGCTTTGGTACAGGCTGCAGAGTGCGGTGAGATCTGTCCAGGGTCGGCTCCTTCTCCAGGCTGAGCGCCTCTTTAAGCAACGCAGCGATGCTAGAAGTAGTGCAGCTGTTAGGACCCTCAGGAACACCGATTATGCGAACATTATTACGCCGCGATCTGGCGTCTAAATCTTCGCATTTATTATCCAACTTAAGTAGGTCTGCAGTAAGACGTTGTATCTTACTATGCATTGCAGTGATGTCATCGGTACAATCAGAGAGCGAGCGCTCCATCTCACCTACAGTACCCTTTAGCGCAGCCAGTCCGGCATCAATGGCGGCCTTATCATTAGCCAGTTGTGTTTTTACAGCCTGTAACTCCGATTTGATTGTGGACAAGTCGTCCCCCAATGCAGCACGCAGTTCCGCCTTAAAAATATCCGCGATTTCGTTCCTCAAAGATGACAATATTTCGAGCTTCAGCGCACCAGTGTCAATCACAGAAACTGCCTGGTGAGCGGTGGGGTCAGCGCGCGGCGGCGAATCACGCGAAGGTGAGGCCGTGACCTGTGGATTAGGCCTCAGTTGTGACTGCGTTGTGCTACGGGTTTTAGTATTTTTACCGGACATTGTAACCACCGCTAAAGATGAGTATACAAGTAAAACTGTTAACGGGGAAGAATAACAGTGAAATTAAAACTAGAAAGCGCAATTTAATAACAATTTTAACAAAAATCCTCCGGAGCCTCCAAAAACACGTCTACTCCATTACGAGCTCAGCAGCGCCCCCCTAACTCCATTCAACCTCTTTGAATGAGAAGGTGTGTCCAACCGTTTGGTCTGTACTGTACATAACAGTATGTAAATTAATACTCCTTTTAATACTGAAATATAACATCAAGTGTAAATATTTCCCAGTTATTAAATTCTGTTTCAGCTGTACTGTACAACACATATTTAAGTATTCAATCCAAAAGTTTACTGATTACTACTTTTGTTTTTTTCTTTTTTCTATTAGTATTGGCCTTTTGTCCACATACAAATATTGTTCTAGGTCACTGAAAGTAAGGAGTGAACAATGCCTTTCAACCTTCAGTGCCCCCAGAAAACTGAACCTCTATTGTACTTTGATTATAGAACATCAGTACATTATTAAGGGTTTTGCAAGGTTTATTATTCACAACCAAGCGTTGTGTGGAATGAGGTCCTGCCACTTTTTCCTCCAAGTGAGGAGAAAGAATATCTATAAACTACAGTGTAAAATCATATAAATTTTATGAATGCTTAAAAATCAAAATCATACTTAAAGCATAAGACAATCAAGAGAACTGTTAAAATAAATAAAATTGTCTAAGACGGCATAGTAAAACTGAAGGCATCGATTGATTCACAAAGTCAGCTACTGCACTTGACACATTCCACCTCTAAAAGTTGCCGTAGCCCCTCAGTAGCATAGACAATATTTCTATGTCGCTATCTGGCCTTAACTACAAAAATAGGAAGGTAGCAAATCATTCTTTCACTTCTTTCCAAAAATAAAAATGTAATAGCAATAAAATTGTCAAGGTGTTACTAGTCCTGCAATAACTCATACATCCATCACAGGTGTATGCTGGTACAACTTTGAATATATTCCAAGGATATAAAATAAAAAATAAATAAATAAATATCACATGTTCAGAGGACACCCAAAACATAACCTACTAAACCACAAAACAATTAAAATTGCACATCACAGAACCCAAGAATAAAACAGTAAACCACTAGTTTTGCAACTAATTAAAACATGAAATAATAAGCTCACCATTTATCCTTCTGAATGAAGGGGGCAATAACACAATTATACAGGTCATGCTTTAATAAATCCAACAGCACATGCTTTTTCTTCAGAAACTGTTGATCTTTGTGGAATTTTAATACAGTAAATCTAAATGAAGATGCACTGATTTTCCTCCTTCAGATATCCTTTTTTAGCAAGCTAGCAAAGGAAAGTCTTACATCAAACACACCTCATTAACTATTTAAACTCTCATGTTTTGATTATAATATCACAACAACTCAGTCAACAAAACAGTAAAATTAATAAAACAATAAAGCAGCATGTCATGGTTCCATGCACTTCCTTTTTCACCTGCCATTTTGGTTCATTCCAAGCCCCTACATAACGCTGGTTCCTCTCTCTGCTTTAACATGGGTCTCCTAACTCAACTCTATTCAACTAAACTTCATTGCGTCATTGACACAAAGCTGTTTTACAGAATTAAATAAATTATGGAACTACATAAAGAAAATGTAAGGGAAATTACACACACACACACACACACACACACACTGTATACTGTACATACACTAGATGTGACTTTGTTTACGTGGAATTTAATTTCACACTCATAAGGTGTACAATGCCATGTGTTGAATTTCAAAATGAACTAAAAGACAGATGAAGTGGGCAGAATGAAGGTGTGAGACTGCATTAATTAAGTAGATTTCAATTACACACTTATAAGCGACTATTAAAAAATGTACAGTGCCATCTGTTGAATTTTGAAGAACTAATGATTTTTTTCAAGGTCGATTTTTGTATTGGGCCGTTTTCATTTAAATTTCAAAATAGCGTATCTTCTCTTCCCATGGGTCGATTGTGATAAAACAAATCCTATATGTCACCTCAAGCTCGACCAAAAACGGGGCTTACTAACAGCTGGACAGCTAAATGAGCTAAACCCTATGAATGCCATTTTCCTCTCATTCACACATCCAAGCTCAACTGTAGGTTGATAAGCAGGTTCACCTCCTATCTGCTTTTATTGATTCAGATGCCGATTCTGAATTCAATGATGAGCTGGTCCACCAACTAGGAATTGAGACTGAGTCTCTTCTTGGACCCCTGCACGTCAGAGCCTTGGAGGATCATCTCCCACATTGCATACTACATAGACTCAAGCTTGTTCACATGATCCTCCAGAGGTGGAAAGTAACGAATTACATTTACTCGCGTTACTGTAATTGAGTAGTTTTTTGGGGGGAAGTATTGTAATTCGCTACATTTTAAATCATATGCGCTACTCAGTAAAACAAATGAATGAAAATGCAAAAAATATAAATGCTTCGTTGCGCTCGCGTGTGTGTATCGTGTCCTGGTCGCGCGCCGCTCCAGACTCCACTCCAGGTTTTCTGATTGTCCCCACATGGGCATCTACCTGACCTTCCACCCTGAGAGTGACGTCATCAACCAGCGCGACCATATATAAACCGGAGAGACGCAGGAAAGAGGAAAGAGATTGTGATTTTGGCGTTTTGATATTATTGGTTGTGACTTTTTGCCTCCCACTGTGTCAGGGTAATCAGAACGGACACAGGTGCAGGTCAATTCCAATGATTTATTGATACAGTCCACAGAACATCCAAGGCAGAAAAAACAACAAAATATCCCTTGTAGCAGGAAGCGCCTTAGTCCCAAAAAACAAAAACAAAAAAACAAAAACTACTCCGTAGAGGGAAAAAATGGCTTTCACTTCCAAAGTGCAGCGGTAGTTCCTGCCACGGCCACCAGAGGACGATAGGGGCGCGATGCGCTGCACTGCTCGGCCGCGAGGAAGAGCGTGAGCTGGCCGGCGGGGCGCCGTCGGAAAGCGCGGACAAAAACAAAAGCCGGACCAGCCTGGAAGACAAAGGGAGATTAAAACACGAGAGAAAAAGGAGAAAAAAGGAGGGAGAAAACATAAACGGGAAGCATTAACCAGGAGCCAAAACTTGGACTGGGCTTGACCAGACAGGAAGCAGCAAACGGCTGCCAACATGGAAACAACGAACCGACACCAGACAACAGACAAGGAGGGAATAAATAACGCAAACAATCACGACGGAAACGAGTGGAACAGGTGAGTGAAATCATCTTACTAAACTAGGGAGGAAGTGGGAGGGATTATCGTGACAGACGCGGACAGCTAGTGGGCGAACAAAAACAAACACCATGTGCTCGAACAGATATGTAAACATAGAACATCAGGGAAGAAGAGATCGGCCCAGGGATCTGACAGTACCCCCCCCCCAAGGGCGCCACTAGGCGTCCCCAGGGAGGGGCTTACCTTGTCGCCGATGGAGGTCCACGATCAGCGCCCGGTCCAGGACATCCCGGGCCGGAATCCAACTCCTCTCCTCCGGACCGTAGCCCTCCCAGTCCACTAGATACTGAAAGCCCCGACCTCTGCGACGAGCGTCCAGCAACCTCCTAACAGTGTATACTGGGGAGCCATCCACTAGACGGGGGGGAGGGGGGGGTCGGGGCAGGAGGAACAAGATGGGATGAAAACACAGGTTTAACCCTAGAGACATGAAACACTGGGTGTACCCGACCAAGCGTGGGAGGGAGCTTGAGCCGAATCGCCACTGGGTTCAAGACCTTTGTGATCTGGTATGGACCAATGAACTTGGAAGCCAACTTGCGTGAGGCTACCCTGAGAGGCAAGTCCCTGGTAGAGAGCCATACTCTTTGACCACAAACATAGTGTGGGGCAGGAGTCCGGTGGCGATCAGCTGCGGCTTTGGTCTGTCTACTAGCCCGGACCAAGGCTTCCTTGGCTTTTCTCCAGGTGCGCCGGCAGCGCTGAACGAAAGCCAAAGCAGACGGGACCGCCGCTTCGGGTTCCTGTGAAGGGAACAGAGGGGGTTGATAACCAACTGAACACTGAAAAGGCAACATACCTGTTGCAGAAACCGGTAGGGTATTATGGGCATACTCTACCCAGGTCAGTTGTTGACACCAAGAGTTAGGATTATGTGATGCCAGGCAGCGGAGAGCACGTTCCAAATCCTGGTTAGCCCGCTCAGACTGCCCATTGGTCTGGGGATGGAATCCAGATGACAGACTCGTAGAGGCCCCGATCTGTCTGCAAAATTCCTTCCAAAACCGAGAGACAAACTGTGGGCCCCTGTCAGAGACCACATCAACCGGAAGACCATGAATCCGGAATACTTGGTCCACCACCACCTGAGCTGTCTCCTTGGCAGAGGGGAGCTTGGGGAGAGGAATGAAGTGAGCTGCTTTGGAGAAGCGATCCACCACCGTGAGAATGACGGTGTTGCCCTTCGACTCGGGGAGGCCAGTGACAAAGTCAAGGGCTAGATGTGACCATGGGCGGGCAGGAACGTGTAACGGGCGGACCAGACCAACGGGAGGCGAGGATGAACACTTGTTCTGGGTGCAAACTGAGCAGGCTGCCACGAACTGCCTGACATCCCTGGCCATGGAAGGCCACCAAAATCGCTGGCGGATGGAAGCCAGCGACCTCCCTCCTGGGTGACACACTAGTCTAGACGAGTGACCCCACTGGATGACTTTAGGACGCAGCACCACAGGAACAAACAACTTGCCCACTGGAACCCCCCTCGGTATGTGGGAATTGCGCTGGGCCTCCTGGACCTCTCTCTCGACATTCCATGAGAGGGAGGCCACCACTACGCCTTTGGGCAGGATGGTGTCAATTGGAACCTCCCTCTCAGGGGTCTCAAACAGACGGGAGAGGGAGTCAGGCTTCGTGTTCTTGGACCCAGGTCTGTACGAGAGGGAAAAATTGAAACGACTGAAGAAAAGGGACCAGCGGGCCTGTCTAGAATTAAGCCTCTTGGCTGAATTGATGTATTCTAGATTCTTGTGGTCGGTCCAGACCACAAACGGTTGGACTGCGCCCTCAAGCCAGTGACGCCACTCACCCAAGGCTAGTCTGACAGCCAACAACTCCCGATTACCTATGTCGTAGTTCCGCTCCGTGGGGCTTAGGCGGTGGGAGAAGAAGGCACAAGGATGTACTTTCCCATCCCGGAGAGAGCGTTGTGATAGGACTGCACCTACTCCGACATCCGAAGCATCCACCTCAACAATAAACTGCTGTTCAGGATCTGGAGTAGACAAAACAGGAGCAGAGATAAACCGGGACTTTAATTTATCAAAGGCCTCCTGGGCCTCATTATTCCATCTAAACAGTACTTTAGGAGAGGTGAGTGCTGTTAAGGGTGCAGCAATTTGGCCGAAGTTCCGGATGAAGCGCCGATAAAAATTGGCGAACCCCAGGAACCGCTGCAGAGCCTTCCGAGAGTCAGGAGTTGGCCACTCGGCTACAGACCTTATTTTAGCAGGGTCAGCTCCGATCTCACCCGCCGAAATAACAAACCCCAAGAACAAAACTGACCTTGCATGGAAGACGCACTTCTCCGCTTTTACAAATAGCTGATTCTCTAGTAGTCGTTGCAACACCTGGCGGACGTGCTGAGCGTGTACCTGCAAAGAGGGAGAGAATATCAAGATATCATCAAGGTACACAAAGACAAATCGGTTTACCATGTCCCTCAGCACATCGTTGACCAGGGCCTGGAAGACAGCGGGGGCATTGGTCAGACCAAACGGAAGGACCCGGTATTCAAAGTGTCCCGTGGGTGTGTTGAAAGCTGTCTTCCACTCATCTCCCTCCCGGATGCGGATAAGGTGGTAGGCGTTGCGCAGGTCAAGCTTGGAGAAGACCTTGGCTCCCTGCAAGAGTTCGAAAGCTGAAGACATAAGCGGCAGGGGGTACCTGTTCTTAACAGTGATGTCATTCAGTCCACGATAATCAATGCAGGGACGCAAGGAGCCGTCCCTCTTCTTGACGAAGAAGAACCCTGCACCCGCAGGAGAGGAGGAGGGACGGATGAGGCCGGCTTTGAGGGATTCGTTAATATACTTGTCCATGGCCTCTCTCTCTGGACCTGAAAGGGAATATAAGTGACCCTTGGGCGGAGAAGTGCCTGGGAGGAGCTCTATAGCACAATCATAAGGACGATGAAGAGGCAAGGACATGGCCCGGGACTTGCTGAACACCAGACGCAGATCATGGTACCCCGCCGGCACCCCGGACAGATCAGCCTCCTCCACCTGCAACACAGGACAAACAGGACCAGAAAAAGGGGCAGAACCAAGACACGAAGCAAGACAGTTTTGACTCCAGGATAACACAGAATTTCCGGACCAATCCACATGAGGGCCATGCTGTACCAACCAGGGGTGCCCCAAAACTATGGGAGTGCAAGGGGAGTCCAGAAGGTACAGCGTGGTGACCTCACGGTGATTGCCTGAGACTACCAGGCTAAGTCTTGGGGTTTGATAGAAAACTGTGGTAATCAAAGTTCCGTCTAGGGATCGGGCAGGGATAGGTTCAGGGAGTGGGATGGCTGGGATACCCCACCGTGCGGCTATCGAGCTGTCCATGAAGTTCCCTTCAGCCCCTGAATCGACCAACGCTGAACAGGACTCTGAAGTTCCCCCGTATTGGACCAGTACAGGTAAAAGGGTTCGTGAGGAGGGGGATTGTGAAAAAGGTATCGTGCTCACCAGGATCCCCTGCTTCACCGGTGAGCTTTGGCTTTTGCCGGACAGACTGCTGCAAAGTGGCCTGGTTTTCCACAGTAGAGGCACAAGCCCCGGGTCAGACGCTGTTGTCTCTCCTGGGGTGAAAGACGAAGACGTCCCAGCTGCATGGGCTCGGGATCTGGTAGATCGGAAGTTGCTGAAGGTGAGTGGGGGCCCTCCACCTCGCCAGAGAGGCGGATCAGCTGGCGCCGGTGCCGACGATGGAGGCGAACCTCGATGCGCAGGGCCAGGTTTATGAGCTCTTCGAAGTCACGAGGTAAGTCATGAGTGGCCAGTTCATCCTGTATGTCCTCCTCCAACCCGGCCCGGAACATGGCCCGACAGGCTCCCTCATTCCAGTCACAGGAGGCTGCTAGAGTCTTAAACTGTATGGCAAACTCCGTGACTGAATGGCCTCCCTGGCGAAGCCGTGCGAGCTGGTCCGCTGCCTCCTGCCCTCTGGCAGACCGGTCAAAGAGCCTGATCATCTCCTGCCGAAGCTCGTCAAATGAGAGACAGCATGGGGCTCCAGATTCCCAGACTGAGGTTCCCCACTCTCGCGCCTTGCCCGTTAGGAGAGTCATAACGAAAGCCACCTTTGTCTCCTCTGCCGCAAACGTGCGTGGCTGGAGGGCAAATACAACTGAGCACTGTGTCAAGAACGCTCGGCATGAATTGGGGTCCCCATCATAGGGAGGTGGATTGTTGCAACGGGGTTCGTGCTCTGGACGGGAGGAAGGGTGGGCCGAACCTCCTTGGGCGCCTTCTCGCTGGAGTACTTGGATACGAGCAGTGAGGTCTGCCACTTGGTTGGTGAGGAACTCGACCTCTCTCGCGGTGCTGGTCAGTTGGCTCTCATGTTGGCCCAGAAGCACCCCCTGTTGGGCCACGGCCGACCTGACGGGATCCGTACCTGCTGTGTCCATCTTGGTCGGTTCGTTCTGTCAGGGTAATCAGAACGGACACAGGTGCAGGTCAATTCCAATGATTTATTGATACAGTCCACAGAACATCCAAGGCAGAAAAAACAACAAAATATCCCTTGTAGCAGGAAGCGCCTTAGTCCCAAAAAACAAAAACAAAAAAACAAAAACTACTCCGTAGAGGGAAAAAATGGCTTTCACTTCCAAAGTGCAGCGGTAGTTCCTGCCACGGCCACCAGAGGGCGATAGGGGCACGATGCGCTGCACTGCTCGGCCGCGAGGAAGAGCGTGAGCTGGCCGGCGGGGCGCCGTCGGAAAGTGCGGACAAAAACAAAAGCCGGACCAGCCTGGAAGACAAAGGGAGATTAAAACACGAGAGAAAAAGGAGAAAAAAGGAGGGAGAAAACATAAACGGGAAGCATTAACCAGGAGCCAAAACTTGGACTGGGCTTGACCAGACAGGAAGCAGCAAACGGCTGCCAACATGGAAACAACGAACCGACACCAGACAACAGACAAGGAGGGAATAAATAACGCAAACAATCACGACGGAAACGAGTGGAACAGGTGAGTGAAATCATCTTACTAAACTAGGGAGGAAGTGGGAGGGATTATCGTGACAGACGCGGACAGCTAGTGGGTGAACAAAAACAAACACCATGTGCTAGAACAGATATGTAAACATAGAACATCAGGGAAGAAGAGATCGGCCCAGGGATCTGACACACTGACTTTGATTATTGCTTTGATTGGTCTTTGTATATATTTGTAGATAATTTCACTGTACGTTTGTGCACTCACCTGTAGTAGGGGCGTGGCTGCCATTTATTTTGGGAAGAGGGAATTTATTCACTGTTTTTAAGGAGTCAGGGAAAGTACCTGTATTTTTGTGTTGTTGATTTTTCCCCCCAGGTAATCTAGCTACTAAATATAAATACAATTTAGTTTATTATTTTGGCCTGCGTCCACCCTGAATCTGATCCTCCCCCTGTTGTGTGCGTTTTTGTAAAGCAATACAAACCTCATTATTTCATCAGTTAGTGACTGGATCTAGTTCTTTCTGCCATATACCACCATTTCCATACAGTTTAAAATAGAACCCTGACCCATTCTTTTGCTGTATGGCCCGACACTAGACTGGGACGTAACGCCATATTTAAGTGACCACTTTGATTTTCAAGCACAAGAAAGACAACAGCTTTATTATGCAAAAGGTGTTCCTTCAGTTAAAAACAACTAGTTTGAGATTTAAATCTGCTCATCTTTTTTGAACTATGCTAGAATGCCTCATCCCACCCCTCAAGACTTTAACAAGGGCTTGGCCATATCCTTTCTACCTCACCAGCCATATGATGATTATGCAGTTGACTAGCTGTCTGGAACTGTGCCTAGATGCCTTTATTCCCTCTCCGGCAGTATCTACACCAAGTTAGACTATGCAATGCATGCAACCTTGTCTGTAACAGGCAGGGTGACGAGTGGTAGACTATTTTTAACACCACAACTGGTCATTAAGAATACTTGGTAATGCTTTTTGGCTTGACTAATGCTCCAGCTATTTTTCAAACTTTAGTAAACGATGTACTCCATAACCTGTTGAATAAGTTAACGTTGGTATCCGTGGATGACGTGATAGTCTCCTATTCCTTGCGAGAACACATTCCCCATGTGAAAGTTGGTCTCCATCGCTTGTTAGAAAATAACTTTTTTGTTAAGGCTGAGACATGTGCGTTCGAATATGAGAAAGTCTCATTTCTGGGGTTCATTCTATCTGCTACGAATGTCAGGATGGTCTCTGTGAAAGATTGCCTGCACCCCAAGAACCAAAAATAAGTGCTTTCTATGATTGACCAAATTTGATCAGAAGTTTATCTGTGGTTTCCATCTTATATATTACTGATCAAACCAGGCAGTTCAGCATAGAGGTGGATGTATGAGATGTTGCGATAGGGTCGGTCCTGTTACAATGTTCACTCACAGATGATGTTCTCCATGCATGTGTATTTTTCCTCTTGATGTCTCACCTCTGCAGATTCACGACATTGGCAATAGAGAGCTGTTGACAGTAAAGTTAGTTCTGGAAGAATGGCTCCCATCTACAGGGTTCTAAGCAGCCTTTCATAGTCAAAGCGACTTAAACCTTGTCAGGCTTGGTGAACACTTGATTTTCATACTGTCTTATTGTCTTGGGTCCAAGAATGGTAAACCTAATGCTCTTTCCTGCCAGTTTGCCAGTGAGGAGGAGAACAAATATGAGGTGTACATTCTTCCATCTTCATTCCATCTAGGGACAAAAAGGTTAGAAATTGAAGAAATTATACAAACTCCCTTGCAAATTAACCTGTCTGCATTAACTGTACTGGATCCATTGCAAGTACTACATTGGTGTCACTCATCCAAACTTGCCCATCAGCTAGGGGTAACCCATCCTTTTTCCAACAGTATTTCCCGTGGCTTTCCCGTTAAGGACGTTTGAGAGCTTTTTGCAGCTTGTTCTGTCTTGTCCTGGCATGCTGACAAGAAGAGAAGAGCCCTCCTAAACACCTTGCAACTTCAAATGCAGACTCGCCTACCATATTGGTTAGGAAGAATGGTTGTCCATTTGTGATTTACCTCTATGAATCAATTGCAGAAAACTGGCTCCCCAATTTCTTGGTTCTTTCCCGTCATCCAAGGTGAACAATCCTTTAGCAGCATGGCTAGTTACATAGGAAACCCTGCATTCCTCCAATCTTCCATGACTACTGGGTAAAACCAGCCTGGGTGAATACAGTAGCTTACCATTCATTCTTCTTAATCAAGAGGGTAATAACACTGTCATACAGGTGATTTTTGGCTTTAATAAATGCAACAGCACATGATGCTTTCCCAGAAATTGTTGATATTTAGAGAATCTCACCTGAAAGAATCTTGAAAGTTTAATAAATCCAAATAAAGATCCATGCCTCAAAGACCACATATAAAATGCAACCCATTAACTTCACAAACTCCTACATGCCAATTGTAATATCATAATAACCCAGCCAAGAAAATAGTAAAATTATTAAAAACAATAAAGCAGCATGTCATGGTTCCATGCATTCACCTACTTGTATGCATCACCTACAGATGAAGCCATTTCAAACAACCGGCTGTTCCATGAAAGGACCTTGCACTGTCACAATTCCTTGCATTGTCCGTGCATGGAACGTGATCCCCAGCGTTGATGCAGTTAACGATGCCCCATCACCTACCTCCAGCCAGTTAGGCCATGTCCACCTTGTTTTTATAAAAAAGGAAAATTTTCCTACTTTGTTTTTTTATCGTTTATATATAAATTCTGTCCACACCACCTTTCAAATCAAGGAGACTAGCACACAGACAATGACATCATCGGCACACAGGGTGACATTACAACAACCAAAATCTCAGTTTCCCTGTACACAGCACCACTAAAAACGAAGTTTTGGAAAATCTCCTCTTGAAGGTTTTTTCCAGAAGCTCCGTTTTCACTGACCAAATCTGAGTTTGCATGTGGATGAAAGGCCAAAACACAGAGAAAAATCTCAATTTTTCAAAATACCCAGTTACATGGACATGGCTCTATCCCAGCTCCTAATAAGCTGCACCTGTGTTCAATTAACTCTCCACGCTCTCTATTTAAACCAGGCTCAGTTCTAAAGCAGTTTGTGAGATTGACTCTCACATTGTATTGGAGTTTTCCAGCCATCTGCCTATTTTCTGAATTCACCTGTGTACCTAACCCTGCCTGTTTCTGACTTGCTATCAGCCTGCTCCCTGTTGGTAAGCCCATCTTCCTAAACATACATATATGCTCTCTGAATAGCTGACCTTTGGACTAATAATTGGATTTTGAATTCTGCCTGAGTGTTTTCGGATTTCTTGCTCTCTGCCTACTTCCTGATTGTGCCTGTGAACTTGACCTGACCTCAGTCTGTCTGGACTTGTTCTCAGCCTGACCCTTTTCAGCAACCCCGTCAGCCGGTTTATATAAATATTACTGGATATCTGACCTTGGACAGTTTATTGAATGCTGGATTTTGGATTCTGTCCGTCTGAATCACTGGAATAACCACCCCGCTAGTAAAGTTGAATCTGTTCAGTGTGCCATTCCAGTCAATTCCAATGCTGCTGCTTTCTGTCCCCAGTCCCCCTCTGTCTTCTTTCCCCAATGGTCTTTTACCAAGTCCTCAGTCTCATTCTGAGTTTGCCTGTATTCTCTTCCATTACATTACACAGTATCTTTTGAGTGTGCACAATATATATATATATATATATATATATATATATATATATATATATATATATATATATATATATATATATATATATATATAATATCCACGGTAGATAAACATTTATTTATTTATTATCTTTATTATCATTTTATTTATTTTTTTAAAGTTTTTTTTTTACATTACAATTTTATTTTTAGTTGCATGCTATAGAACATTGAGGTAAGTTACCGGTCTCAGCCTTAGCTGCCTGAAGGCACTCATCAAACCACATCTCTGCAACACATTCCCTAGGGCCTCTAGCATGGCTTGACCCAAAATCCTTCGGCGTACAAAAAATACTGCATCAGGATACTTCTCTGTACTAGTACTGAGGCGGTGGAACGATCATCTGGCTCTCTAAACAAACAGTCACTAACTGTCTTTTAAACCAAGACCTGCCACTTCACTCGTTTAAATAAGCACAAAAGAACAGTGTCCTGTTTTTGTTGTATGCGGTTCTCTAGAACAGCTTTTATCCTCATAGTACTCTTACCCCTGACCATTTGTAGTTACTTGATGTCTTTTATAGTGAGTACAAATAACTTCAGTAAGTTGCTCCAGACCTGGATGTTTGCCACGTGAGTGTTATTGAAACAGCTACTGTAGAAACACTCGTTTATTCCACCTGCCCCTTTTCTTTATTATTTGTTCCTTGACATAGATAAGAGAGAAATACAGCTTGATGTCTTACTAATAAACTGCAAATTACAGTGTAGTGCTAATTACAGTATGTCTGTCTTACAAGTAGCTTGGAGTTTAGTCTTGCTGTAGGAACAGTAACTTTAGAATCAACATTTACATTTAGGCATTTGGCAGATGCTCTTATCCAGAGCTGCTTACAAGAGTGCTTTGTAGTTTCTATCATAGGATAGATCCTTACACTGGGTTACTGTACTACTAAATACCCTCAGTCATACACTGTTGGGAAGTGTTTATTTGTGGGGGGGGGGATTGTCTAGATGCATGTCTTCCTCGATCCAGAGAGATGGTGCGAAGAGCTGAGCAGTGCTGAAGGATTGGAGGGACCATGGTGCGGTATTGAGGTGTGATTAGAGCTGAGAAGTGCTGGGCAGATTTTAGCTTTGTAGGCTAGCACCAGGCTTTTGAAATTGATCCCACCTAGAATATACAGATTGTTATTCATCATGTAAACTTGCTGTTCAGTTTGCAGTTAGTACTACTGTCAAACAAGTGCTGTTGAATAAAGTAACTAATTGTGATCAGATTTTAAATGATATAAATATAGCCATTTTAGTTTTTGTAGCTACATGGGCAGTTCAGTGCACAGTAAAGCCATAAAAAGAGAAAGGGGGGGGCATTTCACTCACTTTATTTGAAATAGCGAGAACCCAAATTTACAACTCCATAATTGCATTTTCTATTGCTAACAGTTATATCAAAGCAAAATAACTAGTGATTACATTGATAACATATGAGTTGATTCTTGTAAAGCCTGACATATTAGAGTACATCAATGATATGATCGTCTCAGAGACTCCCCCGCCCCCCCATCATCAAGAAAAGCTGACTTTGGACTAGCCACCATAGACAAAAGTAAAGTATTCTTTATTTTGTCACATATACATTACAGCACAGTGAAATTCCTTCTTCGCATATCCCAGTGTAACTGGTGTCAGAGCGCAGGGTCAGCCATGGTACAGCGCCCCTGGAGCAGTTAGGGTTAAGGGCCTTGCTCAAGGGCCCAACAATGGCAACCTGGCTGAGCTGGGAATCGAACCGCCGATCTTCCAATTAGTAACTCAGTGCCTTAGCCCACTGAGCCACCACTGCCCTACACTGCACTACAGTGTTAAAAATATGAGAGATGGCAATCAGCAACAGCAAAGGAAATATAAAATAAAACTTTTTAACAAAGGTGTTGTTTGTTTTTTTGTTTTTTTTATTTCAAAATACATTCGGACAAAAAGCAAGCAAACAAACAAAGTTTGTATCACTCCACTTGTTACCTACAGAACATAATTTTCCAATTCTAGTAATGATTAATTAAATTGAAACTGTTACCCTACACTTATTATGGGCTGTCAGTCAGTCTGCAACCAGCAACTCTATCCAGCTCTAGATTCTTTGGAAATGAAAAATGATCTAAGATTTTTATGATGTTTTGTCTGGAATGTCAGACTGGAAAGTTTATAGACCTGTTTTTAAATGCAAGATCACACCTGTAGTCATGCTGCGAAACTGAATATCAGCCTTGCTGTTATCCAGCCATAAACACAAGGCTGAAGATAATCACAGTTGTGCTGATGTTCAGTACTACAGTAATCTTGTTCGTGCAGTACTGTGCATGAAGTGCTTTTAATCATAAATCATACTATCAGATGAGATGCTCTCCTATTAATCATAAATTATTTGAATGTAATGCTATCTCCTTCAAATAATTGTTTAAATGTCATGTTTTACACACATGCAAATATTTGTCATAATAAACCCCTGCCTGTGAATTATAGCTCCTCCAAACTGTTCTCTGTTGGTTTTTCTTTCATTATCTCACATATGTATCGCTGTCTATGCGGCGTTTAACACTGACTTTTTTTATTATGTTAATTTTTGTTATTTCTTCCCTGATTGTTCATGCATAACAGATAAAGCAGCTTTTAAAGTAATCCAGGATTGTTATAATGATGTGTATTTTAATTTAATCTTTTGCACTCAGTATTTTTGCTGCATTAAAAAATCTACATGCAATCGGTTATATGCTGCCTAATTACTATAATTACAGTAGAGGAGGTTTCTCATGGACAACATATGGCTGTGTAAGCAAAGTTTCTACTATTTATCATTTATTTATTTATTTATTTATTTATTTATTTATTTATATTTCCTATAGATGCTTGTAAATATAAAAAGATGCAGTTTTGAGTTTTTAGTAAGTATTTAGTAAGGTACTATTCATTATGTATTACTATAGGGCTAAGTAAAATATAATAAACCAAACAGTAATGCACCGTGGTTGCACCATGGTCCTGAAGAAACATTATTTAATTTATGTGTGTGTGTGTGTGTGTGTGTGTGTGTGTGTGTGTGTGTGTATTATATACACAGAGCCAGCCAAAAAAATGAAACACTTTGTAATAATAAATGTATTGCTATACACTATATTACCAATAGTTCACTTGCCTGCCTTCACATGCATATAAACTTAAGTAACATCCCTTTCTTAATCAATGGGGTTTAATATGATGTTGACCCAGGCTTTGCATCATCAACAGCTTCCACAAGGTTTAGGAGTGTGTTTACGGTAATTTTTGACTATTCTTCTAGAAGCGCATTTGTGAGGTCAGAGACTGATGTTGGATGAGAACGCCGCTCTAATTCATCCCAAAGGTGTCCTATGGAGTTGAGATCAGGCCATGTCTTTATGGACCTTGATTTGGGCACTGGTGCGCAGTAATGTTGAAACAGAAAGGGGGAATTCCCATAATGCAAACCTACCACTTCATGGCTAAGATGCTGTTGCTGTCATTCCCAATCGCTTCCACTTTGTTCTTTGTTATACCGCAAATAGTTGACTGTGGAATATTTAATAGCGATGACATTTAACAAATGGACTAGACTAAGCTCCTGAGAGCATCCCTATTCTTTCACAATTTTTTGTAGAAGTGGTCTGCATGAATAGGTACTTGATTTTATACACGTGTAACCATGAAAGTGATGGGAACACCTGAATTCAAATGATTTGGATGGGTGAGTAAATACTTTTGGCAATATTGTGTGTGTGTGTGTGTGTGTGTGTGTGAGTGTGAGTGTGAGTGTGCGAGAGAGAGGAGAGAGAGAGAGAGAGAAATGGCTTTATAATCTTTTCCAAACTGATAGATCTGAATTATTTTCTCTCATTTGTTTGTTTTTTTAATTTCTTTGGACTTGACACGATGTCTAGCTTTTGAGGATCTTTTGGTCTACTTCACTTTGTCAGACAGGTCCTATTTAAGTGATTTCTTGATTGGGAACAGGTGTGGCAGTAATCAGGCCTGGGTGTGGCTAAAGAAACTGAACTCGGGTGTGATAGTTATGTTTTAACAGGGGGGAAACCACTTTTCCCCCCCCCCCTTTTTTTTTTTACACAGGACTATGTCGTTTTGGATTTTGTTTTATCTAAAAAAAAATGCATGATTACTTGGTTTATCTTTGACTAATATTAAAATTTTTTAATGATTGTGACAAACATGCAAAAAAATAAGACGTCAGTAAGGGGGCAAATACTTTTTCAAGTATATATAGTAAATTGATTAAACTTAAAATAAAAATAAAAACCCATAAAGCAAACCTTCTGTGCCTGAAGAAGGCAAGAAGAATTTTTAAACCATTGGTTAAATTTCTCCACAACAATCTCACACACCTGGCACTAATATCCTCCATACATCTAATCTACACACCTGGGAGTAACAGCTTTGAACGATTGAATGATCTTGACTAGTAAATCTGGTGCAATATCCTAAGGCTGAAATAAGACTCTGAACTCCAGAGACAGCACACTGTCAACCTGGAGCCACAGATTATGTACTGTAGCTATGAGCCTGCTGAAACATATGCTGCCTGTGAAATATAGACTTCAACCAGAAACAATCTGTGGAATAGTTTTTTATCTCAGATGCACAATGTAATTTAATGACTTAATGAGAGTCAAATGATCATCAAGTTTCATGCTGGCTTTTTAATGGCTTCACAGTCATGTGTGCTTGTCTTTTCAAATTTCTTTTTTTAACATTGGACACATACACAGATCAACCACAACACTAACACCACTGCCAGGTGGTATGTTGTATATGAACCTTGAAAGATTAATTTACAGATCATGGTATGTTTATTCTATCTGCAGGAAGTTTAAACCCAGTTTGTTTCTTATGTTCTGAATCCATGGTGCTAATGACAAGCAGGCATGGGGAATGCCACTATGAGATAAAACATGGGTCGTTAGAGCAAACATATCTACACCAGTCCGAGGTGAATGAAGTTAAGGACTGTTGCTCAATGGCCCACTGTTGCTTGTGTGCCAAAGTTCTCTGTTCAGATAAATGTAAATTTGGCTTTTCATTTGGAAATCAAGGTCCCAGAGTCTGGAGGAAGAGAGAAGAGGTACAAAAAGTGATGCTCTGCTAACCAGCTTTATGGAGATGGTGATTTTCATTGAGAAATGGAAATTATATTCTAATTTATTGAGTCACCTCTGTGTGTGTGTGTATGTGTATATGTATATATATATATATATATATATATATATATATATATATATATATACATATACACACACACACACACACACACACAAATGTTTGGACACACCTTCTCATTCAAAGAGGTTGAATTTGTATTATGACAAGAAAAAAGCAGCTAAGTAAAGAAAAACAAGTGGCCATCATTACTTTAAGAAATGAAGGCCAGTCAGTCCGAAAAACTGGGAAATCTTTGAAAGTGTCCCCAAGTGCAGTCACAAAAACCATCAAGCGCTATAAAGAAACTGGCTCACATGCGGACCGCCCCAGGAAAGGAAGACCAAGAGTCACCTCTGCTGCGGAGGATAAGTTCATCCGAGTCACCAGCCTCAGAAATCGCAGGTTAACAGAAGCTCAGATCAGAGAGCAGGTCAATGCCACACAGAGTTCTAGCAGCAGACACATCTCTAGAACAACTGTTAAAAGGAGACTGTGTTTGGACACACCTTCTCATTCAAAGAGTTTTCTTTATTGTGTTCTTTAGCCCAAACAAGTCTCTTCTGCTTGTTGCCTGTCCTTAGCAATGGTTTCCTAGCAGATATTCTACCATGAAGGCCTGATTCACCATGAATTATGTACAGTGGTGTGAAAGTGTTTGCCAAGCTTTTTCGATAACTTGCAATGAGTCTGTTACAGCTCTGTGGAGAAATTTTGGCCCACTCTTCTTTGCAGAATTGTTGCAATTCAGCCACATTGGAGGGTTTTCGAGCACGGACTGCCTTTTTAATGTCATGCCACAGAATCTCATTTGGATTCAGTTCAGGAATTTGACTAGGCCACTCCAAAGTCTTCATTTTGATTTTCTTCAGCCATTCAGAAGTGGACTTGCTGGTGTGCTTTGGATCATTGTCCTGCTGCAGAACCCATGTTCGCTTTAGCTTGAGGTCACAAACAGATGGCTGTTAGCCTGATCTCCTTCAGGATATTTTGGTACACAGCAGAACTTATGGTTCCATTTATCACAGCAAGTCTTCATCGTCCTGAAGAAGCAAAACAGCCCCAGACCATCACACTACCGCCACCATATTTTACTGTTGGTATGATGTTCCTTTTCTGAAATGCTGTGTTTCTTTTACTCCACACATAATGGGGACACACCTTCCAAAAAGTTCAACTTTTCTCTCGTCATTCCACAGAGTATTTTTCCAAAAGTCTTGGGGAACATCAAGATGTTTTCTAGCAAAACAGAGACGAGCCTTTATGTTGTTTTTGCTCAGTAGTGTTTTTCGTCTTGGAACTCTGCCATGCAAACCATTTTTCCCCAGTCTCTTTCTTATGGTGGAGTCATGAACACTCACCTTAAGTGAGACCTGCAGTTCTTTGGAGGTTTTGGGACCTCTTGGATGAGTTGTCGCTGCACTCTTGGGGTAATTTTGGTCAGCTGGCCACTCCTGGGAAGGTTCTCCACTGTGGTTCTCTGCAGTCCCAAAGCTTTAGAAATGGCTTGATAACCTTTTCCAGTCTGACAGATCTAAATTATTTTTCACATTTTTTAATTTGGATCTCGGCATGATGTCTAGCATTTAAGGATCTTTTGGTGTACTTCTCTTTGTCACGTAGGTCCTATTTAAGTGATTTCTTGATCATGAACTGGTGTGGTAGTAATCAGGCCTGGGTGTGGCTAGAGAAATTGAACTCAGGTGTGATAAACCAGAGTTATGTTTTAACAGGGGGGAGGGGACAGACACTTTTTTTTTATTTTTTTTTTTACACAGGGCTACATAGTTTTGGATTTTTTTCCCCCTTCATCCTTCATTTAAAAGCTGCATGATGTGTTTACTTGTGTTATCTTTGACTAATATTTAAATTAGTTTGATGATCTGAAACATTAAAGTCTGACAAACATGCAAAAAAAAAGAAAATCAGTAAGACCACTTCACACAAATCACACCACTGTATATATAATGGTGTGGTTAATTACAGACCTTCTACCTGTAAGAAGTACATTTTAAGGGTTTTTTTTAGCTAATAGAATGATCCTAGCTCCTTTTTTAAATCAGGCTATACAAATTGATACACATCTGTAATCATGACTCTATATTAGCGGAAGCTTACTGGGAGAAACTCTTCAGACTACTGTGCATTTATTCAGAGTGTTGATCACATGGTACATCTGTCCGGTGCTCTTTCAAAGGCCAGGGTGTGGGTAAGTTGTATTTTATGAAATTTTTCAAACAAAGAGAGTTTCACTCAATATAGAGATGCATTTTTAATATCTTCTTTTTAATTTTTACACATTGTTTTACACATGAATTTGTTCATGCCAGTTTGGTGCCCTGTAATTTAGTATATGACTTTGTTTCCCATATAACTCTTAGCTGTATATAGTGAATAAAGATCAAGACTAAAATAACTCAAATCCTCTTTCTCTCAGTATGCTGATCAAAAAATAAATAACTTTTGCCTCACATGAAACTGGAAAAAATGTGCACATAAAGCTTACAATTTTCACTCCAAAATGTAATAAATATTACCAGTGTTTTGCTCGTGGTGACTACAAAGACTGGTTTACTAACATATGCACACACACACACACACACACACACACAAAAGCACAGTACAGAGCACAGCACATCCATCAGGCTACCATGCCTGACAACAAGGCACTCAATTAAGTCTCCTCTTATTTTAAAAAGAGGACAATGACAGAGAGCATTCCTCTTTTCCCTTTTTATTTTCTCTCAGCACCAATCTCTCTCCACAAATGTCCTCTTCTGGGCTTCATTCTTTTCTCCTGTCTGTATAATCGGATGCAAAAACAAATGTATGGGGATTGGATGAAACTGGTCTGAATGATGAGAAATTACTGTTATAATCAAGGTTATTTATGCTTCCTCTCAAAAACTCTTATCGCTCTCTCTTGCTCTCTTTTGCCCTATTTCTCACATACAAACATCACATCCTCAGGCTATTCTCTTTTGTTGGTATAAGAAGTCAAATATAATTAAACCCACAGAACTATGGAACATTGTCTCTTCTTTACAATTCATCAGCACATCTGCTTTCCAACCCTACATCATTTGCTTCTTCTTTAAAAAAAAAATAAAAATAATAATTTGTTAATGCTTAATGTTTTAAACGTTGGTACTCCATCAATACTTTTATTCTGAGGTGTGTGTGTGTGTGTGGTTTCATGTGTATTTTTCAGTGAGCTATACCACATTACCTCGAGGAAAGACAACTTCAAACACAAGGATACATCGCTCTCATCTGTACTTTCACTTGTAACCATGAGCAACTACTAAATGTCTTAGATACTAATTCTCTCTCTCTGCATGTTGTTTATTTCATAGCACGTTTAACTAGTGGGGCAACACAACTTTATTATCAGATTGAGCTAAATCCTTGATAAGGATCTATTTGGGTCAAAACATTGTACTGTAACCCAAAAATAGCATTACTGTGTCTGCAACGGTCATTATTTTTAAATCATACAAGACATTTCAGCTCTACTGCAATATATACTGCTGAAAACTAAGCTCAAAATACACTTAGTGGAACACTTATAGTGATATGCAAATATTTATAACATTGTTTGGTTCACAGTGTAAGTAGTCGGTTTGGATTGTAATTGTACTGTCCATGCCATTGCATGTACATTACCAGTCCAAAGTCTGAACACCAATTTATTATGTATACAGTATATTTAAGAGTTTTGATTCATGATGCTTTTGTCCGTGTAGAAGCTAAAAGCCTAATTGTTATCAGTTTGCAATGTGGCCCTGCGCCTCCTGGTTCTGTGTTCATTTCCCGCCTCAGGTCTGAGTACATGGAGTTTGCATGTTCTCCCTGTGCTTGGTGGGTTTCCTCCAAATTGCTCATAGTGTGTGTGTGTGTGTGTGTGTGTGTGTGTGCACGTGCGCCCTGCGATGGATTTGCACTCTGCCTTGTGCCTTAAGTCTTCTGGGATAGGCTCCAGGCCTAAAGGCTATGAAGTGTTATAGATGATGAGTGAATGAGAGAGACTGTATATAATTGACACCCTGTCCAGGGTGTACCCTTCCTCGTGCCCTAAGCCTCCTGGGACAGGCTCCAGGCCCCCTGCGATCCTGAATACAGAATGCAGCAATGAGTGAGTGAGTATATGCTCAGTAATATTTCAGAATTGTCCCCAGTTGAGGAAGCTATCCAATGTGACGTGTGAAATGTCCCTCTCTCATGGTGTCTCTCCATGAAAAAAGTTTGTCACTATTTTGAACACTGCTTTATAGAACAGATATAATATGGCCAATCCTGGGCAGGCTGAGCCCCAAGCTGGCGAAGGGTCTTAACATCTTTTTTCTTTTGCAGGGCATTGTGTGGACATCACAGAAAAGATTAATCTGGAGAACAGGATTTTTTTTTTTTTAAATGGCAAAAGCAAGAAAATATTTTTTTGATGATCACACACAATAGTGACTATTAGTCTTTTAATAAAGGCCCATGTAACTGTCCAAAATGATCAAAAAGTGAATTTTGCATAATTGGACCCCTTTAATGTTTCTCATGATCTTAGTCTTTTGAAATCAAAAAGATTTTGTGTTGTCCTCCAATTTTTTTTGTTTCCAATTTGCTGCCAGTGACTCCCTACAAGTCAACACAAAGCATGAGTTAGCTGTACTTTTTTAAATTAAAATTCAACCACCATATTATTGATAAAGTGCATATTTACAAGGCTACAAACACAAGTGCAGGTTGATTTATCCATTGCAACTGTGGCAGGTGGAGTTATTAAATTTTATAGCAAAATTCACAATGATATAACCAAAACAATCTTAACATCTTTTTTAACATGCAACTGACAAAAACACACACACACACACACACACACAATATTCTAGTTTGCAATATTTTATTTTTGCTTCCAAAAACAAAGAAACAAACAAGCAAGAAAAAAAAACCTTATTTGTCTCAAAATTGCTAGAATTGAGTAATCTCATTTTGCTGTCAAACTGTTCAGATTTTATACTGATTGTTTAGTATATGATAAAAATACCACAACGTATACCATATACCAAAGTACTGCAGTAGGGTACTGTACATGATTTAAAATAACACATGATCTGCTACATTTGATTGATGCTTTTAAAACAAATTATTTAAAATTGATACGAGTTTCAACTGAACTGAAGTTTATGGGTCTAGCCCAACTATGGCAGTTTGGCAGGGCTAGGATTTAAACATATGACCTTGTGTTATGACCTTAGCAACATGATAACTGTGCCATCATAACAAGCTGGTCTAGTAAATTAAATTAGTGTATCTTTTACTATTGTTATTTTTTTTATTACAGTACATGAATGAAGTAGATAGCAATATATATTTGTGCACAAAGCATTTCCATATTATTTATGCCCCTAAACTCCTCAAAACTGCCCGGCTAAAATAAATTACATTTCAGAAGGGTCAAGTTATTGGGACTTCAATATTGGGAATTACTGGAACTGGGTTAAGAATGCTTGATTAATACAACATTATCAAAACTTGAAAGGATAGTGCTGAACTGTCAACTTTATGGAAGAAATGTAGTAAAAATATAGGTAATTTAAGCACTTGGTAAATATGCATGCATTATGATTCACTGGATTAGGAATAAAGAGTTGTGTGGCCATAAGAAAACCACTTATCAGTGACGTTAATCAGAAAAAAAGGTTTTGGAGCCATAGGAAAAGGCACCCATGATGCATAGTGTCCACGGTAGTGTTATGATCTGGCGTTGCTTCTGGGCTCAGAATCGTTAAGCGGCAATAAAAAGAAGTTAGCTGATGACCTGATTATATTAAATGACCAGGTTATCACATAAATGGAGTTTTTTTCCTTTCTGATGGCACAAGCATATTCCAGGACTCAAATTGTAACAGTGGTTCTGTTTCTGAAGAGTAGTTCTGGAAGCAAGAGGAATCATTTTTACACATGAACTGGCCACCAAATTGTGTGCTGTAATCAAAAGCTAAATGTGACCGAATTAAATCTCAGTGTGCGACTTTTTTCTGGCCAGGCAGTGTGTGTGTGTGTGTGTGTGCGTGTGTGTGTGTGTGTGTGTGTCCGTCCTTGGACTTAAGGTTTTATCTGCATTCTGAGCAGGTATAAGTTATTGTGCTTCAAAGTTTTTGTACTCAGTAGAACAAAAGTGTGCTATGCCTTTTTGTTTTTCAAATAAATAGTCCAAAAATGCATATCAGTTAAAGAAAACCTTACATTATGTTAATACATTGTCACAGAATAAGAAAATGTGAATAATATCCACAAACATCAAGAAACACAAACAAAAATGTTCACATCATGGCTTACTTAAAAAAACGTAAGTAAACTATGAAAACTGAACCTTCAAAGATAAATGGACAGATCAAGGTATGTTTATTCTTCCAGAGGGAAGTTTAAAACCAGTTTGTCTCATAAGTTACGAGGCTGTGGTGCTAATAAAAAGCAGTAATTTTATGTAATCCCACTATGAGATAAAATATGGGTCATTAGAGCAAACATATCTGCAGCAGTCTGAGGTGAGGGAGTGTAAAATACCTGATCTGAAAGCCTAATGTAATGCGCTAAAATAAAAATGTTGAGTAAAAGTGAAGTCATGAGCAGTTGTGTGCCAGATTATGTCACAGCATCACAAAAAAAACTGGCTGGACACATTTTTATGAAATAGATTCAAGATACTTTTGACTTTGTGCAAAGCGACATCCCTTCACTTAAAAAAAATCCTTTGTTGTTAATGAACTAAACTGCTGTGTAGCTCCCAACACTACTTCTGCCTGGTGATTTGCATTATTGTGAACCATATAGACCCATTTATTGGCAAAACATCTAAATATTAATTTACTGAGGAGGATGCAGATGCAGGGTGAGTCACTACAAAATGCCACATTATAATTGCTGTATAATCCTTTAACTGTTGCACCTCCCAAATTTCTATTTAATTCATTTTAACTGTTGCACCTCCCACATTTCTATTTCATTCATTTTAAATGTAGTGTAAGGTAAAGTTCAATGTAAAAGACCCATATAGGTCTGGGAAAAAATTCATACAGAAGTCCCCGTTTCAGATGGGTCAAATAACTGCCCTCCATCAAACACAGAACACAATTAAGGAGATTTAAAATTGAAGGTTAGTGCTAAAATTTATGGAAGAAATGTGGTTGGAAAAATATGAACAGATCACCTAAGCACTTACTGTAGTAAAGTTTTATTGTAAAAGAAAAGACAGTATGAATCAGTTATGTTTAATAGTTAAAATAAGAAGAGATCTTAATCTCTAAAAAGAGGAGATAACTGTATTCTGAGATACGCTTTCTGTAAGGATGTTAAGATTGCTGGATAACTAGCAGTGCCTGTTAACACTTTTAACAAATTTTAAACACTTTTAGCCAAAAATGTGTGGCAGTGTGACAGGAGGGAGCTAACCAGTATGGCTACACTGTTAAGGTTTTGTTAAGATTGACTGCAATTGATCATTTATGTTGAATATGTCCTCCTGCAGTGTTAGAAGTGTTTCTTTTTTTGTTTGTTGGTTGGTTTATTTGAAACTAATTGATTTAAATATTTTTATTAAAAAGGGATAATGCTAATAATTCATCGAGAAACATTAGTTTAGTTGGCTAGCCAGGCCATGGTTGATACAGTAAGTAAATTTTAAATGTAGTGAATTATATACAACAGTAATATTATTGAATGCTTATGGTTGTAACTGTCATGATGTGGGGTTTTCCCATACTACCCAATCTAAGGCATCACAATTTGCTTTTGAGTTTGAACCACTCAGCAGGAACTTCAACACTGTATAGATACTGTTCTATAGTTGTAATCACAACATCAGGATAAGGTTAGTTATGAATGTTAGAATGACCTTTGATTAAATTAAATCAAAACAACAGTACATCAACATTTAATTAGAACATTTATGCCACTTACGATCTGTTTGCACAGCGTCCGACCACAAATTGATCTGTGGTCCCTTAATTTTTCAGGAGTACATAAACCCTGAGTAGAGAGCAAGACAAAAACAACAACAACTTCCCCCACATACCACATGCACCTTTGTTTCTTGCACCTCTTGATTGTTGTTTTTTAATTTTAAATTGAGCAAAAACGTTATTAACCATTATAAAAAAAAAAAACAGTGAAAAATATTGCTCAAAAAGTGTACATTATACTACAATACAGCATGTTCTATATACTTTTGCTAATTATGTCAATTACTGTTTTGTAATATGGTGTTCACACAGTGTCCAAACTGTCAAATGGCACCCAAAATTCTGGTTTTACAAAAGGATAGGATGTTTTAGTAGATGTTTTTTTTTTTTTGAAATCTCTTACCACGAGATTTGATTTTTAATTGCAGAAAGAAAGTACAAACCTACTAGAGGGAGCTTTTCATGGTTGTATTTCAGTTGGGAGATAATAAAATAAATGCAATTATTAAATATTTATGAAGTCATATTTGCTATATTATTTTAGGATTATTTATTTATTGAGGTTATTTATTTATTTATTATGGCTCAATGGCCTAGAAGTTAGGGTGTTAATAAGGTTGGGTACGAGGGCCAGATAACAACCTTGAGCAAGTTGTTTACACACAGTTGCCTGTTATCAAGCAGTGTACTTTGGTACTAACTGCAAGGCTAGGAGGTAAACATCCATGTTACATGATACATCCCTATATAAAACCAGTGTTTGGCAGAGCGCTGTGGAGTTCAGCTCTACCCTATGGGCCTTCATGGTACAGGAAGGACTTTAATGTTGGTGATATTTGTTCACCTTTATCCCAACATCAAGTAATCAATTATGTATTTTTATCAAAGTAAATCTAACTTTCAAAAACAACCTAATACCGGTGTCCAAGTGTCTATAGCATGGCCAAATTAACATTGCTGCAACATTCCCATAACCAAAAAGTCCTGCTGGGCACATTTGTGTATGGACCCAGTTCTAGATTGTTCTAATCCTAAATCACTTACATTCATTGGCAGTGTTAATGAACCAATCAGGATGTATTTTACCCCTGGTACTTTAGCAGAAGAAACATTCTGTAAGCTAACGACTTAAATCAATAGGAGTTTAAATTTAAAGCAGACAGACACTATTTCCCCCAAGAATTCCCTGGGTGAATGTACAGAATTTAATTTGATAAAGAATGGCTCTCTAGATTCAGTATATAACACTTTCAGATAACTTCTGTTTGCTTAAAAAGTTTTCTTATTTTTACTGACAAACTTTTAAACTTGTAAAAAGCTGCATTATAATTGAGATTTTAATTGAATTTGGTGAAATGACAAACATTCCTTTACAGATTTACAAAAATAAATAAATAAATCTGATTTGCATTAAATCAGAATTGCCTGTTATTTATGTTATTTGTTTCTACTATTTCATTGAATAAAATGAACAGATGCATCATGTTCTACCTCAACAGTTGAAAGACAAGTCCAACAATATAGAGTAGTAAGATCACAGGACTTTGTGGGTTTTCATTCAAATTTTATAGACGTTTTCATACAAAATGACACCCTTATCATTTAATATCCTCTAACATACAGTATGTAATGCTTACATCAAGCCCTCTGAGACGTATCACAGTTACACTTTAACTTATGAGCTTAACTTTTCTAGGTTTGACTCATCACTTTACTGTCTCCTGAATGCTGTGAAAAAAATCTGTCTAAATTATTCAATAGGTTTTGACAGTGTAGAATGCAACTACCTTTTTGTTTTGAAAATGTTTTTTGACAAATTTTCCATATGGGTTTGTCCATAATTGGTCCCTGCAGAATCTTCAATTTTCACAAACAAGATACAAAGATTCTAAATATGAACCAGACAAAGAGTACAATACAATGCTGTCCACTGAGCACTTTTTTCCTTTCAGTCACATAATACAACTCAGTGGGGAATAGAGCTAAAAGCTTCTATAAACACAGAAGACCTGTTACTTTACATATTTGATATTATTAATTACTATTAGTTAGAGTTTACCACTAAATGATTTACCAGTTAAGATTTCTGACAGTACTCTTTCATTCCAATAAATGCTTTTAAATATTAAAATATTAACATCAACAACTCCTCTAGATGCTGTTATAAAAATAACTTTGTCCATCTTAACTAAAGTTCTGAATCTGACTATTTATTTATGTATGTATTTATTTATTTAATAATATTATTATTATTATTATTATTATTATTAATAATAATGAACTAGTTTTTCCATTTCTTCTCCAAGTTTTGTTTATAGGCTGCCTATGATTCTCAAAGTGCGTCTCTTGAGATTAAAGCAGGCATAAATCACGTGTAAAGCAAGCTTAATTGTCAGTCAACCCAACAAAAAATACATGCAACTCTAGATCCTGTATAGCAAGTTCTCTTCCCAGCCTACCCATCTCAGGTTTGCCTTAATACTCCATAATACGCAGTCATGTTGGCAAAGGAAGGGGACAAAAGGGAGTTGGGAGCATGAAATTGTCCAAAATGTCTAGGTATGCTGAAGCATTAAGAGTTCCTTTTACTGGAATTAAGGAGCCGAGCCCAACCCCCGCAAAACAACTCTGCACCAGTTCCAACATGTCTGCGCACCAGTACACAAGACTGCTAGCCTGGCCTTCTCGTCCAACATCAGTGTCTGACCTCACAAATGTGCTACTGGAAGAATGGTCAAAGTCCCATAATCACACACCTAAACCTTGAGGAAAGCCTTCCCAGAGGAGTTAAAGTTTATATTAAATCCTATGGATTAAGAATTGAATGTTACACATGCATGTGAAGGCAGGCAAGCGAATACTTTCGGCAATATTGTGTAACTTTCACCTTGCTTTTATTAGTAAGGTTTACTAATAAAATCTGAGAGATCTTTATATCTTACAGCATCTCATTCTATAATTTCCTGATAACATGTCCAATGGACTATGTTCTACAAATGCCAATTCTACTTATTAATTACGTCTTTAAGTGCTTACACTGTTGATAGGATAAATGTTGATTGGGGGAAATAATTAGGCAAAGAATATGCAGAAGAAGAATTGAACTATGCATTATAGAGACTAATATACAAGTACCTATATCGTATCGTATAGGTACAAGTACCTATATACTTTGACTGAATGGAAATGATAAATTAAAAAGGTCCTTCACTATGAATTTTACACTTTACTAGAACCAAACTTTCCTTCACCTTTCTTCATCACACACAAGTCTAACAACCCTGCCTGAAAAATTCCACATGGCAGACGTGACATGTTTTTGTTCTTGCACTGGTGTGCCATATTCAATATACTTTGTAAAATGGCCCTCAAGCTGTGTGTTCGTGAAATTTCCACACAGACAAGTTAATATCATTGCTTTCACATCTCTGCAAGAGCAAAAACAGATTCTACTAAATTGGTAATCAGTTAGTCCACCTAAGGCACAGCGATGACTTCAAGATCTTATGCTTTTACATTTGGAAAATATCAAATCTGTACTTAAATGATTGAAAATGGATTATGGATTAATATATCCCCCTGGACGCCATGTTAGTACTTTAGCAATTTACTGTTGGCAGTAAAAAACTGAAACATTGTGTAATCAACTGAAAAACACATTTACAGTAAAGTACTGTACTGTAAGCGCTTACTGTATATTGTATAAAATTAATTCACACAATCCAGTACATTTGCTTAATTAGCTGATGCAAGATATAACTGAGTGATGACAATCTTCTGATCTGTAAATGAAAGGCTTACTAACTCACAAGAAGCTCAACTAGCTTGACTGAATCAATGCAATCCTTAGGCAGAGTGAGATGAGTACTAATTAGTTAAATCAGTGTGCATGGCTCAATGGTCAAAGCTTTGTGTTACAGCATAGAAGGTTGTGTGTTCAAATCCCAGCACTACCAAACTGCCATGGTTGGGTCATAGAGCAAGACCTTTCAGCTCATTTGTATCCTGAACTGAGAAAATATACTAGAATATGTGATTTTATACAATGTATGATGATAAAATATTTAAGAGTGAATACAGTTATTTACTATACATTATACAGGATATTACTGGAAACACAGCTTGCCTGCAAATTACTGGGAAATATACAGCAGTAGTTTGCAGTGTATATTTCTGCATATTTGTGCTTGTGTCCTTATTGTCCTTATGTATAGCAGAATATTAAAAGTTGTTGATTGAGGTGAGAAGGCACATCAACATTTACATTGGCAAGGGTCTCCATATTTGGTCGCACTACCCACACTTTTGAAATGATTGCCTACTCACTACTGGAAAATTGGAAGCATGGTGCAAAAAATACAGAAACAAGAAAAGAAAGTTCATAATCCATCTCATCATTACAGATGATACAGATAACATCATTAGCTAACTTGTTATCCACACAATCATTTGACCTACCTAAGGAAAATAAACCAAATGGACTATATACGGAGCACATGCAATGACATAAAAGAACCTCAAAAAACACGTTTTTATATTAAGAAGTCTGAGGGGGTTAGTAGCCGTCTTATGCAAAAGTTTAGGCACCCCTTGATAAATAACAGATTTTGGTGATTTTTTTTTTTTATTGAAAAGGAAATTAACACAGTCTCTCTTGGAAATAGAAAAAATGCACAAAATTTTCAGACATTGGTGCATTGTTATACATAAATTGAACAAAGATAAAAAACAAAAACGTTATTGTGGCACTGTGCACAAGTTTCCGCACCCTACATAATCAGTACTTAGTAAACACCTCCTCTGGCAGATATCACAACTTGCAAATGCTTTTTATAGCCAGCTAAAAGTCTTTCAATTCTTATACTTGATTTTATACGTGATTTTTTCCCATTCTTCCTAGCAAAATGCTTCTAGTTCTGTAATATTTTTTGGTTGTCTTGCATGCACAGCTCTTTTTCAATGTTATTTAAATCAGGGGACTGTGATGGCCATTCCAAAACCTTCAGCTTGCATCTCTTGAGGTATTCCATAGTGGATTTCGAGGTATGTTTAGGATGATTGTCCTGTTGTAGAAGCCATCCTCTTTTCAGCTTCTGCTTTTTTACACATGGTGTGATGTTTGCTTCCAGAAGTTGCTGGTATTTAGTGGAATCCATTTTTCCCTCCACCTGTGCAATGTTTCCTGTGCCCAAAACACAACCCCAAAACATGATAGATCCACCCCCATGCCTAATAGTTGGCAAGGTGTTCTTTTCATGAAATGCTGCTCCTTTTTTTTCTCCAAACATGCCTTTGCTGATTGCTGTTCTATTTTAACTTCATCAGTCCACAGCACTTGTTTCCAAAATGCATCAGGCTTCTCTAGATGTTCTGTTGCATACTTCTGACGTCATATTTTATGATGGGGACGCAGGTAAGGTTTTCTTCTGCTGACTCTTCCATGAAGGTCTTGTCTGTGCAACATCGCTGCACAGTGGAATGGTCCATCGCCACTCCTGAGTCTGCTAATTTTTCCTGCAGGTTTTTTGCAGTCAAACGGGCGTTTTGATTTGTTTTTCTGACCAGCATAATGAGCAGTTCTCTCAGAGAATTTTCTTGGTCTTCCAGATCTCATCTTGACCTACACAGTTCCCCTGAACTGCCATCTCTTTATTAAATTTCTCACTGTGGAAACTGCAAGATGACAACACTTTGCTATCTTCTTGTAGCCTTCTCCTGCATTGTGGGCACCAAAAACGTTCATTTTCAGAGTCTTACACAGCTGCTTAGAGAAACCCATGGTTGTTGAGTGTCCGCAAGGTTTGAAGAGTCAAAGTATTTATAAAGCTTTGAAATTGGCATTTACTAATGACAGCTGTTGCCATGCATCAGATCTAATGAGCTGATTTTTGTAAAAATAATCTAAAAAAAGACTCTGGACCTCTTAGGGTGCCCAAACTTTTGCACAGTGCCATAATAATGTTTTTATTATTTATTTTTGTTCAATTCATGGCATAAGAAGTAACTATGCATCAATGGTTGCTGTAAATATTGTGCATTTATTTCAATAAAAAAAATTTAATAAATAAATCACCAAAATCTGGTATCAATGGGGTGCCTAAACTTTTGCATACGACTGTAGCTTACTGATTTAACCCAGACAACACATTATTTGCAGCACCGCAACAAACATTTATGCAAATTATTTGTATTTATTATGTTCTGCACCAGCATAATCTAACCAAATTATTATACAAATATCATAGCAATAGATGGGATTCTTTCAATTAAATTGGTGGAAAGCAGAAAAGAATTTACAGGGCTTTCATAAGCTGTCTACACTAGAATGCTCATATATAGATGGTGCTGAAGATGTGTGATGGATGCAAACTTTTTTGTAAGCCTCAGCAGAGTGTTTTCAGTAGTGTTTATACACTTGACTGAGAAAGAAAACTCGACTTTATTGCTAAATGGCCTTATTTTCTACATGACAGTTTCACACTTTTGCTGCATTAATTTTTTTATTTAAAGCTAAAAATTATGTGTAAATGTTTCTTTATTATCTACATTTCCTTTGTCGGAGATTAAACAGCCAATCAGTGCCAGAAATTGTGAGGCGTGCATAGAGATCCTGTTTTAAAGATATGCTTGCTGCCTCATTATTTACATAAGCTAACAAGGTTATCAGGAACTTTAGCTGCCTGAATGTCACCATGGTTTTAAAGTATATGAGAATTTAATAAAAGTCTCTGTCAAAGAGCCTTACAGGGGAGGAATGTGGGGTATGAATATTTATGAGGGCCTCTTCAGAGGGATTTACTCTAGAGCTACCTGCTTCAGCTTCCTGTCAAAATTACCTGCTGCCTCTGGTTGTGATAAAGCATCACCAGCCATTCTGCTACTGTCACACAATACATGATCAATTGAGTGCACAATGATAATGAAAATATTTTTTCCTCATTGTGTTGCTACATGTTTGAATCACTATAGACAACATATACATTTCCTGTATGTAATATTTAAAATATAAATTGCTGTTTTGTTTACTTTTTCAAAAAATGAAATTTACAATAGTTACAACTCTATTGTAAAATTGTTCAATCTGGACAAGACTTAAGCAACCTCTTTCACTGATTAACAGTGTCATGCCAAATTCATGAAGCTAAACGTTATTGCCAAGTACATTTATCCAAATTAATCTTTATAATAAACTATAGAAAATGATTAAAATTAACCATATTATTGTTACCATAAAGTTCACTGACAGTCGATGCAAATAATATTGTTTATCCTGTTATAATGACACCTGTCAGGAAATTAGATATATTAAGCAGTTACCATGCATTTCTTCAACTTCATGTGTTGGAAACAGGAAAAAATGTTGAAAAAAAATTGGCAAGCATAAGCATATGTACAACTTTGACAAAGGCCAAATTGTGATGACTAGTTGATTGGCCAGAGTGTCTCCAAAATGACAGATCTTGTGGAGTTTTCTTGTATGCAGTTGTTAGTACCTACCATAAGGAAGGAAAACAGCGAGAACTGGCAACAGCATCATGGGTACCCAAGGCTCAGTGATCCGCATGGGGAGTGAAGGCTAGTTCTTCTGATCTGATCCCATAGAAGAGCTTCTCTGGCACACATTCCTGAAAAGTCTCATCTTGAATCTCTCAAGATAAAAAGGTGTTGGAACAAACAGTAGAATGTATTGTACCGAAGAGAGTAGTGAATTTGCTGTCCTGTTAGTTTATGAAATTGCTGAGCTGTTATATCTGCCCCAGCGACCTGTTGTTGTGAAATGAAAGCATCTAGGAACAACAACAGCTCAGCCATGAAGCAGGAGACCATGCAATCATCTACTCTATTAAAATATGCTATACTATTCCCTGTTGTATCACTTACTACAGAGTGAAACTACCTCTAGAAGCAACATCAGCACAAGAACTGTGCTTTGGAACCTTCATAAATGCACGGAAGACTAAGATCAGTATGTGCAAAGTCAAGGATCGGCTGGATTGGTATGAAGCACACCACTACCTGTTATTTGAAGTGATGAATCATGCATCACTATCTGGCAGTCTGATGGATGAAACTGGGTTTGGAGGATGCCGGGAGAATGTTACGTACTGGAATACATTGTGCTGAAAGTAAAGTGTGGTGGAGAAGGTATAATGCTCTGGGCTATTTTTTTTTAGGATTTGGGCAAGGCCCTTTTCCTCTAGTGGACGGTAAGGTTAATGTTACAGCATGCAAAGAAATTTTAGACAATTGTTTGCTTCAATATTTGTGGCAACATTTAAAGGAATGCCATTTCTTTTTCCAGTATGACAGTGCTTGTGCACACAAAGTAAGGTCCATAAAGACGTGGTTTGCCGTGGTTCATGTGTCCTGCAGATAGTCCTGACTTCAACTTCATTAAATTGCTTTGGGCTGAACTGGAACATCTACAATGCACCAGGCCTTCTTGCCAATGGCAAAACTATTTTTTTTTGCTGTTATTTCTGAATGGACAAAAATATATATTATAAAAGTCTTCTCATAGCAGCAACATATGAACAACTAAACCATTAATGCCTTTGGTTTTAGAATGGAATTTTTAGTGGTCAGACTTACTTTTGTCTATATACTGTATATACAAAGATCTGTGAGATTAATGAGATCTAGTGACTTTAATCTTAAGGAATATGTGCAAATAACAATAAAGGACAAATTTTGAGGATGAAACTGGAACAAAACAAACAAACAAACAAAATACTAGACTCTATGACACCTCTAAATTCCTTTTAATATTTTGCAAACTTAAATTTTGCATATATTATGCAAAAAAAATTGTCAACCATTAATTAGCAGCAATATTTCATCTGTTCTAAACAGGTTAATGTGCATGTAAATTACTTTTTCCTAGATCTTTGAAAGCATGCTTCATTATGTCCATCACACAACCTTCACACTAACTTGCCCAATCTCTCCTTCTCATTAGCTGCCTCCTGACTGATGTCCTGATGTGTGGCCAGTCCTCATTAGAGAACAGAAGTAACAGTAACTTGGGCATAGTTTAAAGAAGTGACTGAAGCCTGCTAGTTCTGTCTACAGTGAACTATAACTTTATTAAGGGGAATAGAATACTTTGTTGATGTCTGTTCAAAATGAATTTTGAATTCTGGGGAAAAAACATGTGAAGATCTGCTCATTTTATATAACTGGAATCTAGAGATTCATTTGTTAAGCTTATAAACCTTACTGTATAATTAGCAACCTCTTTAAGTTCATTGATTTATAATTTCACATGAATAGTATCATCACTCAATTTTTAAACGAACAATTTAAATCTCCCACTGTAATACTGTGTAATTGTATGAGGTCTATTTTCACTGGTTCATTGGCTAATAAGGCACAATTACATGCATAATGTTTGTATTTAAAATAATGCAAAAATGATAGAATAATGGAAACCTTTTGCATTGCTAACCACTACGCCACCATGTCGCCTAGTTTGCAATGCTGTCTATTAATTAACTTAGTTTATTGTGCCGGTGAGAAGGAATCGGAATTAATCTGAACGCAACGCCAAGCTCATTTTATTTAAAAAAAAAAAAAGAAAAAAAAAAAGAGTATAAATATGATTTATAACAAAAACACGTGCATACAGTATGAATTCTCACCTTTGGTTATGCAGTCTGAATGATCTACAGCAGCAATATCTGCTCCTCCTTGTTGCCCTCACTTCTCTTGTGACTGCTTTAATTACATGTGCACTTTGATCAAACAGAGGTTTCTGCAATTCCCAAATTCTCCTCCAGTGGGGAAGCAAGAAAGCAAGAAAAGTCAGCAGAATAATCAGAGCCATTTCAAAGCTTAGCAAGAGCTATTAAGAGATGAAAACACCCTACTCCTCAGCGAGCACCTTCGCTTGTCACCCCTGCTCTCCAGCCAACTGATGTTAAAGCAAGTCAAATCAGCCAAAATGTCAAGTCATGCTCTTGGTGATTGAGCAGAGAACTGTGCTGCTACTACAAACCAAAAAAAACAGAATACTGCCCCATACACCCAATTGCATCAGCCTTGGCTCAGAAAGGCGAGGAGAGTTTGTATAGCACATGAAGCAGACATCCTACTGTATGAACATACTTTTGACTGAAATAATATTTTTCATTGAATGTTACACAAAAAGGGCTTTTACTCCATTCAATCCGACAGCAGGAGTGTTGAAAGAGAAGGTAAGAATGTGAAGAATGGACCGAAGTTAGAGGTACGGAACTCAAAGTGGCAGTAAAAAGGATAATGAGGGGATGACAAGGAGGGTGGGAGGAAGAAATGGGATGGGAGCTGTGTTTTTCCCCAAGCTTTGTGTTCTTGCAACGTATCTAATCAATTTCCACCCAGGAATCCTCTGTGTTTTCCAGTGTGAAATATGTGGTATTAATGTTTATTTTGCAGCATGAAACTCATCCACAACACACACAGACAGTGAGTGATTACTTATACACACTGTGTCTCAGGACTGTTATCTCTAGGCACCAAGTGTGTACTCTCAGATTTTCAATTATCTAGTTGAGTTACACTGCATTATTGAAGATGCAAAATCAATACAAACAGTGTGTGGTGTCTCATCTGTGATGTAATGCTGATATTAAGGGAAGGGGAGAAGAGGGCAATGGTATTCAGGAGACAATGAAAGAAGTACCTCAGAGAATAATTATGAGGTTTTTTTTTTTTTTTTTCAGACAGTCTAATACATGTTCAAGTTTTTACAAGCATATGTTTAACACTGCATAACTGCAGTCTCTTAGTTTACCTGTGTATCTTTGCAACATGGTATCAAGGTTTTGACAGCTTAACAAGATGAATAAAAGTTCCAAAGCTTATTGCTACTTATTGATACCAAGTTCTAGTTATGGTACAACCTATGTGGTGTTTCACACATTCTCCGTGCGTTCACAGAGGACTCCTCTACATGTATTTGTAACTTGTATGCGTCTTCTACTAGAGATGAATGATCAATTTGAATGACTGAATCAAAGGTGACACTGTTTCCCTGCAAACTAACAATTAGCACTCATTTATTTAAAGTGAGCACATTACAAGGACTGGTACAAAACAAAAAGATGTGTATGGTTATCCAAAATATGATTATCCATTGCCTGAGAAAGCAAAGCTACGCAGCCAGTGCATTAACCAGTATAGTTTTTCAGTCAGTCCTTTCCACTAAACATGTTCAGCTACTTTGTGCATGATCATTAGCTTGAAAAGTTTCAGTGAGCAGGCTTCACATGTGCTACTTTCACCTTCCCTGGTTCATGTGACATGAAAGAGCTAGTGCGTGTGAATTAGTAATGATCAACCTGGAAGAAAAGCAGATTAGAATGAGTGACAACTTTGCTACTGGAATATTACATTTCGTGTGTTTGTAGCCATGTGTCTCCTTAGTGCCAATTATTATCGTGTTAACATAAAAAAAGACAGGGCACAGTGCACTTGTAAATAAGGGTGGGAGGGCGAAAGTAAGATTTAAGCTGAGGCTGGATCTTTATGTGAATGAGATAAATTGAACATAGTGGAAAACCTTGAACTGATTGATGCTGCTAGCTATACGGGCAGAGTGAAGAAGCTGTCCTTTGGGCTGCCTCTGGCTGCCATCTCTCATGCGTCTGACATTTCACTCAAACTCCGGAAGGGCAGAGCTCCATACTGGGGCTCAGCCTCCTATATTACACATCTCTCTTGCCACCCTCATTACTCCACATGTTCAGTCTGTTCCAGGCCTTCATATTACTTGCCTGACTGTCTTTTTTTTATCCTTCTCTCTATACCTTGTCATCATCAAACCATTTCTGCATAGCCTCCTGTCTCTATAGCACATTTCATCTCTTTCCCTGGCTCAACTCATCACTCCACATGTTCAACCCTGCACTTCTCTCCATTTGCAGCTTTAGACTCTTTGACTTCCATTATGTCCTGCTGCTCATTCTTTCCTTGTCCTCCTTCTATTCGTGATATTTGACTATTTCTGGAAGTGTGTGTGTGTGTGTGTGTGTGTGTGTGTGTGTGTGTGTGTGTGTGTGTGTGTGTGTGTGTGTGTGTGTGTGTGTGCACGCACGCACATGTGTATAAATAAGAAACCTAATGAATGTATGGAATGTTTTTTAAATAAAGGTTTTAAAATATTAGCATGTAGCAATACATCATTAATTATGCTCTAATAAGTATTTTTACAGAGAGCCATTTTAAAGTCAATTAAGGGTTTTTGTTCAAACAACAATTCATTGCATTATTATTATTTCATGAAGATATTTTAAAAAACAGTATCCATATAGTTTTATTGTTCATTCATTGGGCACAAGGGAAAACAGATCCATGGCAGGGCAAACACACACAGTATGGACAATTTGGGAATGCCAATTAACCTAATCTGCATATCTTTGGACTGTGGGAGGAAACCCACAAAGCACAGGAAGAACATGCAAACTCCATGCACACAGACCTGAAGGGGGGAGAATCCCCAACCCTGGATTTGCGAGGCCACAGTGCTAACCACTACGCCACCATGTATTTTTTTTTTTATATTCTTAATAGTTGTATAATTAAAATGAAGGAACAATGCATCATTTTGGCTTTATGATCTATGACTGGTGTTTTAAATGATATGGACGAGCCTTATTTGATGGCTTAGAAAAAACTACTTGGCACATGAAAAAAGGTCATATTAAGAAAACAGATAAAACAAATAATATAAGCAATTAAATGAAATCTGAGAATCCTATGCAGTTTTCAACATAAGTAAATATGCCACTTGACTAAATGACTATGTAAGCTACAGATTATTATATTTTGTGAATGATTAATTTCAGCTATATGTTTAGTATGGAGAAATTTTAAAATACCAGTTCAAATTCTACCTAAAATGCAACAAATATCTGTGAAAGGTCAAATAAAAATAAAGTAATTCTAACAATAATTGTTGTTTTCTTTATGTTGAAGTATTGACAATTTTGATGAAAAATGTAAGAAAAAGTTGCCATTCTGTTTGTGCTAGCAGGCCACAAAGGGGCCCATATTATATACACAATTCACTCTTTGTTCATTTACACAAAATTATTTGCTACTGTGTGTACAAAAGCATGAGAAAAAACGCACACCTTTTTAAAAAAATATTTAAGTTTCCTTAATAATTCCTTAAAATCTACACTTGGATTTGTTAGGGTTTATGACGTTAGAGTGAAAACAAAGGGTGGTAATTTGTTGAAGACCCTCCTCCAGTCCGGCGCTCTTTTCCACCCAGGAGAGGCCATTTTGTACAGTTCTACAAACTGAGTGTAATTTTCATAGGTGTAGTTCCGGCAGAGCACATCAGAATGATAGGCCACCACTTTTTTCCTCCAAGTAAAGACAAATAATCTGTATAATCTGGTTAAAGTTTAGTATAATAAAAATACAGTTTTCTAAGTGAAATAATGAGACGAACATCTAGTAATATTTCAACTTAAACATCCAACATTGGCCTGTGGGTCGATGCCATGATCTGATGAATTTACGTTTTATAAAGCTTTTTATTTAAACACCCTATTAAATAGTTTGGGATAATCTTCCAGTAGATTTACTTAATAATAAATTAAAGTAATGAAGCACCAAGATTTTTCTTCATCTAATAAATAATTTGGAGAACTATGTCAGTCAATCCAATCAATCAAGTTCCTAAAATGTCAGGGTACTGTAACCAACATTCAGGGATCCATCAGTAGCTGTTGCATGCCAAAGCCATTAACTGTCTTTAAAATATGATAATTTGTTTTTTCCGACATGGTCATGAATGCTTAGGTTTATATGTCAAAATGGTCTGACCTCCGGAAAATCATTATAATTATAAGTACAAACTGGCACTTACTTTTAAAGTTATGTTTGGAATATTTATTCCAAACTCAAATGCATACATGAAAATGATTTTTATACAGAATTCAGATCTTTCCGTTAGAGGCCTATTTTTTCAACTACCAGTAGGTTAGGATGCTAATCAAAGCTATTTTATTGGCAAACGTACTATAAATATATTTAAGTGTTTTGTGTTATACAGTAATTAAAACAAAATGGCATTTTTCCACATTTCTATCAAAGCAATGTAAAGCAATGCTAAAGTCATTTTGCTGCTTGGTCTTGGTGTTATTTCATATACAATTTGATAATAAAAAAAAAATGTCTGACACAAGAGCCTATCTATCACCGTGCTAAAAGACACAAGAGGAAGTTTTATTATACTGTATGTCCTTACACGTTAACCAGAGGAAATAAGAGTGAAATGTGGCAATTGAAAGATAGTATTACTTTTTATTGTTTTATTTCACATATAGTTAGGAGGCAAAATAAAAAATCCAGTAACTCCTCCTACCAAGAAAAAGCATAAGATAAGGAAAAAGGGAGAACATACCAGCAGAAGCGAGACCAGAAAACATCAGCAAAAAGAACAAACTAAGAGATACAAAGAAAAGTAAAGAAAGTATCACAAATGAAAAAAGAGGAAGCTGTTATTCTTGATTAATTCTTGATTAATACTTGATTAATGACTTCAGCTTCTGACTGTAAAAGCAACACAGTTGTCAGTTAGTGTAACAAAGTAATGTTCACAAAAATGTGATAATTTCTAGGAAATTTTAAGTGGACTAAATTGTAAACCTTTGTTAGAGTACATCACCAAATTTGCCAAATAGTATTCAAAAAACAAAAATAAAAAGGTATTTTGGGCTTTAAGTCAGTCAATGTTTGGAAAAAGGTATAAAAGTAAAAGTCAGACAATCCTGCTGCCATTCTTTTTGCATGTGTTATTTTAAAATTGAATATTGATTTTATATGTACACTTACTTGTATTCTAGGTGGGAAAATTATTATTGTTGTTGTTACAACACGAGATTTTCAGGCACATTCAATGTAAAAATAGTACAAATATGATCTCAAATTACATAAGACCAACATGAATTGAAAATTTACATTTTACATTGTACAACTTCATTTTAAAAAGAAAACATATTTAAATATTTTTTTATTTGTCAGTAATCCTTGTATAACATTAGAAGTGCACTATTACCAGTGTTCTTTAACCTCTAACATAAGAAAACAGAAAAGTGAATAATGGAAGTTCTGCTTAGACCAGCATAGTCTCAACTCATGGTGGACATAGCCAGTAAATCTATTAAGTCCTTGCAGTCACGGAGGGATATCGTCTCTAAATATATAAAAGGCTCACAGGGTGACCTAGAGAAAGGGACAGTGGAGTGCATTCATTTTTATAAATCCCTTTATTACAGCAACCTAGTGACCTTGACATAAAAAACCCACAACCATGGCCCATCCAGTGTATGGTGATAAAACTCCTGTATGTTAAATCTTTTCCATTCAAGGAAAGTGAGACTATGGAGCTAGGATGGGAAAAGGAGTAAGGATAGATAGAACAATCCATCGCACACATGATGAATTATCTATTTTACTCACCACTAACTGTGTAAAAAATACTTCATAACTTGTCAGCTAATGTCCGCTACTGTGCTGCATTAGCTGAATGCACACCATGTCACAGTGTTGCATTTTTTTTTTATTTTACCACCGACAGAAAACAAAAACAAATGGGCAATCAGTCCAAGTCAAATCCTAAAGGTTATGGCCAGAAAGATTTACAAAAGGTATCGGACTCCATGATTCATGCGTGGAGCACAACACAGAGCTACCTACCTGCCCTCACAGACATACTGCGACCTGTGTCAGACTGAGGAGGCTGAAATATAAAAGATGCTAGTGTATGTGTGTAAATGCACTGAGGCAGTGTAAGCGATGAGGGGTGACATCGAGCGTTATGCTCCTCATGAGCAGACGCTCATTCACTGCCATCAGCATCATTAGCTCTTCAAGGGCAGTCATGCATGCTGCCAACCAACCTTCACTGCTCATACTTGCACACACCCCTTTGTGACATGGGTTCGGAAGCCTTCGCACACGCCAGCTGTGCTCCAAATGCAAACTGCTCACTTGGTTAGCTTGTCTGCCAAGCAATTTTCTAACACTGCCTCCCCACACAGGAACACGACTGGCCAGTCATGTCTGAACCAGCTTCTGAGAGCATTCTGGGCAGCTGAACACTATGCACAGATTCAAACCCTTCCTAAACACATCAATAATAGAAAATTCTACAATTCAGCCAGATACCTGAGCTGAAAATAAATGCCTACATAAATGGCATTTATAACCCCATTGTGGCTCAGATATTATGATTGCTATCAAATCAAATTCTCTTAACAATTTCGATGTAGACATCGGTGTGCATGAAGACACATATCCATGTAATTTATCATAAATAATAAAAAGATTTTATATCCCCATTGCACGATTACTTTTTTATATTAAGGAAAAGTTCTCTCTAACTAAAATGCCAGTTTATCTTATGATTTGTATTAGAACCCTGTTACAACTGGAGCTGCTGCCAAGCCCTGAAAACAAATTGCTGATTACATTGGAGAATTTATTATCTAGATTGCCTGTCTTTGGCACCATCCCCAGATATCGCTGCACAATGTATGTTAAAGAACAGAAAAAGATCTGCCTGGCACAGTTACTTATGAGATAATATCTAAGATCCCTGTGCATGAGAGGCTGCTTCCTCTCTACTATATAAATGTATATGAGTCAAAACTAGGGCAGAACCAAATTCGAATTTCAATAGGATACATTTTTTTTTTGTTTGGACATGCAATTTTGGCAGTAAGATGCACTATGCAGTGAATATCAATCATAACCTGATATTGTAATCCTCTCAGGTGGAGAAGGACGATCTGTGTAGACAGAGTAATGCACTACCTTTAAGGCAAGCTCAAACTGCAAATACTAATACGCTAAGAGGCAGATGTCAACACAGTTTTCTTTAAACACTATAATCATAATCAAGTTTTTTGTTGTAATAATGTTTCGTCTCATGTGAAGGCCACAGTATAAACTATATTGTTTAGATAATGTGCCAGTACTGTTTAAAAGTCTTGAGCCACCCCATCAGTAGGTGATTAGTATACTGGTGGTGCTGAATGCTGGTGCTGAGTGTTTGGAACAGAAGAGAGAGAAAATGAGGTTGCTGCTGAGGTTGTTACATAAACAACCGATTTCTAAATTGTATCTTTAGACACTTTGCAGCTTGTCACAGTAAAAACACTTGTTCCTATTTCTTTAATTTATTCTACATAATTTAATTGAATTTACTTACTCATCGTCTATACCGCTTTATCCAGAGGGCCTGGAGCCCATCCCAGGAGACTGGAGATACAAGGCGGGGTACACCAGGCAGGGTGCCAGTCCATCGCAGGGCATACACTACAGGCAATTTGGGAATGCCAATTAGGCCAATCTGCTGGTCTTTAGGAGGAAACTGGAGTAACCCAGCAAGCATGGGAAGAACATGCATACTCCATGCATGCATAGACGATAACCCTGGAAGTGCAATGTGACTCTGCTAACCACTACACCACTGTACCTAATTTCATTTTATTTACTTTATTTAACATGAAGATATAAGTGGTGTATCAAGACATTAACATAAAAGTTCATCAAGTTGAGTTCATGTTTTATTAGGAGTTACATTTTATATAGAAGTCTCAATAACTGACATTATGCATTGCATTATTTAACATTGCACATGCAGTGTCTGGTGTAAATTGCTTGGTTAATGTTAAGGTCCTTATAAATGAACAAAAATTCAATAATAAAAACATTTCCTCTTTATAACCAAAGGTTTGAAGCCCATCCCAGATATGATCCCCTTTTCCTGTTATAATAACCTCAATTTTTCTGAGAAGACTTTCCATTATGACTATTCCATTTTGTAATAAATGTGGATAATTGGTAAGAACCATCTTCTCTAGATCACTACTGTATGTAGTTAGTAACATAAATGAGCTAGCTAACTCATCAGCATTGATCAATTAACAAGTCCCTTCAGAATATCGCACTCATTTCTTTAACATACAGTATGAACAGAACAGAAAATAGATCATGTGTCAAGCATCAATGCCTGGTTTGGGAACAGTACAAGCAGACGGACCCTCCAGAGTGTGGTGCGTTCAGCTGAGAACACCATCCATGCTGAGCTCCCTGGTCTGCAGGCTGTTTACAGCAAGAGGTGCTGGAACACAGCCAGGAAGATTGTGAAGAAACTCAGCTTAACAATGGACTCTTCTATCTGTTGCACTCAGGGAAGCATTTCCACTCCCTTCAATACAGAGAGAATGCAGAGAAATGACCTTGAACTGTTTGCACAACACCCACACACACCCCACATTCCTGCTAATACAAACGTGTTAGCCCATATTTATCAATAATTATTTATTACTTTTTGTATTAGTGGTGGTTTTTATGGTGGCAGGTTGCTAGCCCGATGCCTAACCCTCTTCCTTTCTCATCCGGGCTTTTAGAAACTGCAACAATGGAGTAATTTTATATACCTCAAACCGGTTCTGAACTTGGTAAAAACCTGGCCATCAAGAACCATCTCTGATCTGCAGGACTGTTTTGAGCACATTGACTAGTACATATTCTGGAAGGCAACAAATGGTGACTACAATAACGAAGAGTTCATGATGGTGGCACAGTGGGTAGTGGTGCTGGCTCAGTGCAGGGCTGTGGTGTTCAGTAGGGGGGTGGTGGCTCAGTGCAGGTAGGTGGCTCAGTCTGGGGCAGTAGTGGCTCAGTGTGTTAAGGCTCCGAGTTACTGGTCAACAGCAGCCAGGTTGCTGCTGTTGGGCCATTGAGCTTATAATTGCTGTCCCTGTGCTCTGATATGCAAAGCTGGGATATGCAAAGAATTTCACTGTGCAGTAATGTACATGTGATAAGCAGAGGCTCAATTTAACATTATCAATGCACTTGCTGATGTCATTGCCTCCAAGACCATGACCATATGCTGCAACTAGAAGTTGTGGATGACTGCAGACGTGCAAGCGATACTGAGAATCCAAGACTCCAACCAAATGGGAGGCCAAACTGTCTTCATCAGTAAGGCAAAGTGTGTACATACTCAGGGAATCAATAACTTTAAGGACAGCAGTAAAACATGGTCCAGGTGGAAAGGCATTCAGACCATCTTTAACAGCTTCACCTGCATGTGACAGTGATGCCTCCCTTCCTGCATACAATAATGTGCTGCATAACTTCTATGTTTGGTCCAAGATGCAAAATGACGTGAAGATGAGGATGTGTCGCCATCTTGGCAGTGACCTGGTACTGTAGATCAAGGTAGGCTGTCAGACCAGAAAACATTTCTGGCACAGTGCTCAGAGGATGGGCAGACAACTTAGCAGTAGTTCATCTTCACATCTGGACATCAACATCTTCCTGAGCACTGATAACATTTTGACATAATTCAAGGAAACAGACATTTTCCCCATACCGAATAGATCTCCTGTGTCCTGCCTCAATGACTACCTACTGTACCTACCAACATGAACTGGAACTGGACACCCTGCAGCTTGCTATAATCCCAACCATTTAATGGACTATGCCATTACCACCACATCTCATCTGGTTCACACACCTGAACAATAAAGACATGTATTTTCAAATGTTGTTCACAGACTTTAGTTCAGGATTTAACAAAATAATTTCTCAGCACCTGAGGCCGCTGGGCCTGAACACTTCCCCATGCAAATGCATCTTGGACTTTATGAATGGGAGACCTCAGTTGATCCGAATTCGGAACAGCTCCTCTAGCACCACTACACTGAGCATTTTGCTCAGTCAGACATGTTCACTCTGCTGACATGTTTGACCCACAACTGTGCAGCAATGCACAGTTCAAACCTATTAATAAAGTTTGATGATGACACGACCATGATAGGTCTTGTCAGCAAGAAAAAGAAGTCAGCATAGTGAGGTGCAGAAAAACCAAGCACCAGTCTCTGAATGTGGACAAGACTAAAGCCACATCCTCGAAACATTCTAAATAGAAACTATCATTTGCATCCTGACCAACTGTATGGTTTGGAAACTGAACCATCTCGAATTGCAAGACCCTGCAGCGGCTATTGAGGCCAGCTGAGAAGATCATCAGGGTCTCTCTATTCCCTCCATCATAGACATTTACACCAGACGCTACATCTGCAAAGTCATCAGCTTTGTGGATGACCCCACATACCTCTCACACACACTCACTCCTTGTGCCATCTGGAAAAAGGTACCTAAGCCCCCACAACCAGAATGTGTAACAGTTTCTTCTCATAAACCATCAGACCTCATTATCCAGATACTGGAAAGACAGACAGACAGACAGACACACACACACACTAAACACCATTCTATTTTAGTTTTCTTGTAACGGTAACAAGTTTTAGTTTTCTCTTTTTTTGCACATTCTAAAAATAATGTACTTTATCAATCTATATTATGGCAGCATGTTATATTTACACCCATTGCATTTTATCACCAATATGTTGCAATATCTGTTGCACTTTTACCCTCATAAGAACTTTTGTACTGTGCCTATTGTTGCATATTGGCTTGTATTTTGACTTGCACTGTTTGCACATGCTCGTACCTGTGCACCTTATGTAGTGTAGTTAGGAGGAACGTTGTTTCATTTAACTGTGTACTGCGTAATTACAGTATACTTAAAATGGCAATAAAAGCCATGTAAAGCATTTGATGTATTAATGTCGATGCACATTATTTGTTTTCAATCCTGTAGGTTAAGGGAACCTTAATGTAAAATGTTAGCCAGAATGTAATTTATGACTAACATCATGCATTCGATTGTAATATATATAATATGAACTAAACCTAAAAATCTTAACTAAAAGATTAAACCTCCAGTTCCTCGGTTAAAGTCCTGCTTTTCCCTAAACACATAAAGTATGAGGAAAATACATGTTTGTGAGTAAATTGACATAATGGACTCCATTTATGTATAATCAAGATAAATTCAAACACATGTGCTGCTAGGCTGAATAGATCAATGGAACTTCTTGCCATCCCTTACTGAATGAATTATACAAGAGCTATTTATTTACTGATTATGAAGATTAGTGCACAGTTTCCTTTCAGAAGAAAATGTGCAAAATCATGCCCCTCAGGTTCATTTCTTTTGGCGTAGCTTTCTATTGTTTGAGGGTGAGGCAGAGGCTTGGATTAATGGCTATTAATTAGTAAATTGCTTATGTATTTGAGTTCTTCGCCCTAGTTCATTATTGCCAGAAGGCTTCATAATTACACTCAAGCCACTAAAGAACTATTTTAAATATATTTGCAGGCTTGCAGAGTAATCTCATTATCAATGCTTCTATTTGGCTTGTCAGTACTGAATGCACATAAGCCATGTCATTGCTCTATTTCAATCAGCTGGGGACTGATGTGTCGTGCTCATTTAACACACACAACATAGCACATCCAATTTAAGACCATGAGGCACTGCAGATCAATTTCAACATTCTAATTAAAGTCAACTGTTAAATGGCAATTCAGTGTGTGGGAGGATTTTGAATTTGTACTTGGTCCTTTGGCTACATTAGGCAAAATACATCTGAATGTAAAATAAAACACGCAAATAAAATAAAATAAAATAAAATAGAACATGCAACAGTATATCAGAATTATGCCTTAATAGCATTGCAGCTCTAACAGATATAGGGGCATATATATATAGAGAAAGACAGAACGATGTGAGAGAGAATGAGAAATGGGAAATACAGCTAGACAGACAGGCAAAAATATTTGGGGAGAAAAGGCTTAATGAGAGAATGAGAGTTGGAGAAAAGCACATATGTCACAACGGAGAAGATAAAAGCTCTTCTGCTGGGCATTGCTGACACATTCCCAATAAGAATCATCCGTGCTTTTAATAACGCACCACCTCTGAAGGCCATGCACTGGCCAACCATTCATTTCTTTTATAATTATGTTGAAGAGAATCAGAACTGAGGAGAATCTTAACACACACTAGAGTCAATAGCTATTAAAGTGATTTTCAAGGTAGCTGTGTATATCTGCTGTTTCTGTTTTGTCTTAAGCTTATTTGTTCTCCTGCTGCCTGATATCACTTATTGAAGTATCATATCTACTCCTGTCTGAGATAAAACATAAACAGAATGAAACTACATTCTATCCAGCAGGGCATGCCTTCTAAGTAAAACATATATCTTAGTTTGCACAGACATTGTGGCAGTTAAGCATGGAACACCCACCAGGCCCACTGTCTAACAACCACGGGCTTTGCATTAGTGTGTGGGATACTGAAATCTTTAGGCAACCCACACACACATATACACACACACACACACACACACACACACACACACACACACACACACACACACACACACACACACACATGAATGAGCAGCAACACCATTAACTGAACATAAGCGGAGTGGCAGTGCACTGTTCCATAGGCTGTGCGTCCTGTTTTGAAAGTGAAATAAGTGGCATTAGTCAAATGAACCGCCCACACACTCTGTGAACCGCTTAGAGCTGCTGTTAGGATCTGAAGCGTCAGCAAGCAGCCAACACCTGCCATTAAGCCATAAGCAGTCTGAGAGGTGAAATAGAAAGACCAATGCATCATGTTGAAGAGCACTTCTCTGCTCAAACACACAACCCCTCACCTAAAGTAAAGAGCGTCAGTCCAGTAACGCAAAAATAAACCCCATCATTGCTGATTTATAATGCATTCTTCTGGAAAGTGCCCTAATTGTCAAGATCTGTTCTTTTAGCGAAATTAAATGCAGTGATATGATAAATTTGCTAAGCACTCTGCTGATCCAGTGGCCTATACAAACCTGAAAGGTGAGTGCTTAGTGAACCGGTTGTCATATGCAGTGTCCTAGGATCATTCTGCATACTGGGCTGCAAAGTAGTTTATCATTATCATTGTAGTAACATAACAGCAAATGAGGAGTCTGTTCAGAGCTCGTCAGATTAAATGCTCAGTCGCTGACTTTGTCCAGTGGTATATATATATATATATATATAGCGGGAAAAAAATATATCAAATATAAATAAATAAGATGGAATAGCCTAGTCAAAGTCTAGACCTCAACCCAACAGAAAATCTGTGGTGGGACCATAACAGAGTTGTGCATAAGCAAATGCCCCAAAACCTGAATGAACTAAAGCAACGCTGTAAAGAAGAATGGGCCAAATTAACTCCACAATAATGTGAGAAATTGGCAGTCATACAGGAAACACTTACTTCAAGTTTTTCCTGTTAAAGGTGTTGTTCACTTTTTTTTTGCTTAATTTCTGTAAAATAATGACACCGTGAAAAAAATTTATATGTCGTTCACCTAAGGTTGTATTTTCATAATACTTGGACCTGTTATGAACAGATATTATGTTTTTTATACAAGACTGTACATATAGCACAACTAACAAATTATGTCGCAATCTGGAGTCAATTAAAAGACTGATAATACAGGCAAATATTCTTTGGCAAAAATCCATGCAGATTCATTTATTGTTCTCTTTGTAAAAAAAAAAAAATGACACCAAAGAAAAGACACAAAGCAATTTTTTGTTTAATAGCTGAATATTCTGGCTTTGTGAAACATACCCCAACGTCCCCCCAGAAATTTTTACCCCGCAAAAAACTAATTGGATCACTCAATGTTGTGGAAAAAATCTGGAATCACCTTAGCATAAAATAATAAGAATAATTACAAGTCTAAGAATTCCAATTAGTCTGCAGTAAAAATGGAGTGCTTACAGGTGTTAAGTCCTAAAAAGAGAGCGGTCAATGGAATTATAAAAATATGGCAATCCAACCGGGAGCATGGCAAAAAGAAATATTGACTATTTCCAGTTGGTTGTGTCTAAAGCTTAGTGCAAATTTAAACAAAATTGGAAAGTTTTAAAAGGAAATCATACAGGTAAACCAAGAAAGATGTCAAGGCATCAGGACTGGAAACTCAAAGCAATAAGCCTTGAAAATAGAAAATTCACAACAAAATAAATGAAAAACCAATGGGAAGAAACAGGAGTTATTGTTTGTGACAGAAACATAAGGAATCGGCTGAATGAAATGTGTCTCAAAAATATAAATCCAAATGGAAACATCACTACAACCTAAACAAAAGAAAAAATGGTTACAGTGGGCTAAAGAGAAACAGTCATGGAGTGTGGATGATTGGATGAAAGTTATATTCATCCAAGTCAAGTCAAGTAGGCTTTTATTGTCATTTCAACCATATACACTTCAGTACACAGTGAAATGAAACAACGTTCCTCCAGGTATATGAATCATTAATCAGCATTAGCCAGGTAGATAATATTGGAACTTTTGTCTCGTTTGTGCCGTTCTCATGAAATATAGTAAGATGACTGCCTGAAAAAAAAAATCTAATTGTAAAGACAGGAAAAGAGAAAGGGGAGATGGCAGTCATTACCTCAACAGTCACATCCATTGATAAAAACGAGTTTGGTTACAAAGTAATTTTTCAGACTGAAAACGCGTTTTAACACAGGACAAAGAGTGTTTAACCCTTTTTAAAGAAAAGAATATTAGCACAATAACATGGCCAGCAAACAGTCCAGATCTCAAACTTGTCACTTGTCACTAGAAATTTAAAAAAAGGAAAAATAGAAAATAATCATACAGTTAAACCTTGGATTGCGAGCAAAATTCGGTCTGGTAGCATGCTTGTATATCGAAGCAAATGTCCCCTATAAGAAATAACGGAAACTCGTTCCACAACCACTTTGAAGAATGGAAAAGAATTCCGATAGAGCACTGTTAGTGTGTGTGTGTGTGTGTGTGTGTGTGTGTGTGTGTGTGTGTGTGTGTGAGTGTGCGCGCGTGCATGCGTGTGTGTGCGTGTATGCGTGTGTATTTTTATTTGTGAAGACAAAAGGAGAAGGAGGAGTGAACGGGCTACTGTGTAGAATGACTCCTTACCACCATCCTCATTCCCTCCTGTCGAATAGCACAGTAGCCCCCTTATAATAGATAAGTAAATAAAGTAGCCTTTCAGAGAAGAGAGGAGAGGAGAGGAGAGGAGAGAGGGAGCTACTGTGTAGGACAACTTTCACACTAACTGAAACACTGCTCTGTTGGAAAACTTCTTTAACAAGGAACCTTTCTAATGACACTCGCGCGCATGCACACACTAACGGCATCACTGCTCTCTGACAGACAGACAGACAGAGAGAGAGAGAGAGAGAGAGAGAGAGAGAGAGAGAGACTCTGGATTGATAACAAGGAACCTCTCTAATGTCACTTGCTTTTGCTTTATGCGCATGCACACACACACACATGGTCACAATCTTATAATAAACAGTACATACGCACAGATGTTGACTATACAGGTGACGCTTACACACCGAGACTGAGGATGGGAGACCATCACCCATAATGCGCAAGAGAGAAGAACCATTGGCTTAGTTGTGATCATGTAATGCTCAGCTTGTCTTGCACACACTAGCAGACTAAGTTAATTGCAATTCAAGGTTCCATTGTAATTACTTAGCACAATCCTTCAGTCCTGACCTGCCGGCTGCTATTGGAGAAAGCTGGAAGTAGCGTCTATTTTTGTACAATATACGTGAGCTACTTCCGTTATTTGTTTGCGTCTATGAATGTTTGGCAGTCCGTTCGTATCCAGAGGTGGGTAGTAACGAGCTACATTTACTCTGTTACAATTACTTGAGTAACTTTTTGAAAAGAAATTACTGTGAGTAATTTTAGTGCGCCATACTTTTTACTTGAATAGATTTGTGAAGAAGAAACGCTACTCTTACCTCAGCTACATTTGGCTACACTCTACTCGTTACTTTTCTAACCATTTATTCTACACATGCAGCTGGTGGATCTACCGCTTAATTGATTGGTGAAACAGACACAAACAATGATCACATGAATCCGTTTGACCGATAAGGTCTTCAGCTGATGTTCTATAAATTCATCCTATCTGTGAATCCATTATACATTTGCTCAAAGTTTCCGCATCTTTCTCTAATTTTGCGCAACGCCCAAAAATACATGCAGAAGAACAGCTTCATACTGTGGTGACTTCTCTTTCTGCCAAAATAGACACACACTTCAGCACACACATACATTTTATATATATAGTGGAACCTCGGATTGCGAGTAATGCAGTTTACGAGTGTTCCGCAAGACGAGCAAAGATTTTTAATAAATTTGGGCTTGAAAAATGAGCAAGTATTGGTTTATGAGTGCCGAGTATCATGCATGCGGTCTTGTTTTGACACACACACACTCACACACACACTTTCTCGCCTTTACATCCCCCTCCCCAGCTACACACACATACACACACACACTCTCTGTTCTACACAGAAAACTCTGCTCTGTCGCGATTCTTTTCAAAGGTAAAGTGTTGTTTTTTTTGTTTTGTTTTTTACTATACACTCAGTGATTCCGTTAGTATGCACTCATGCGAGTGTCAGAGAGATTTCTTTGTTTTTTCCCCCGTTAAAACAGTGTTTCCGTTGTGTGTGTGTGTGTGTGTGTGTGTGTGTGTGTGTGTGTGTGTGTGTGTGTGTGTTGTAAAACATAAAAAGCAAGGTAGGGGGAAGGAGGGAGAAGGAGATTTACTGTGTAAGACGAGGTAAGGGAACGGGCTAATTCCACGCATACACACGGCACCTGCGTGCAGAAATGGAAACACTTATCTGTCGGGATTTATTTTTACTTTTTTTTTAAAGGTAAAGTGCAGATTAATTTGTTTTATTTTTCCTTTATATATTGTATTAATAATTTTTATGTATTTATTTTTTTGGTCTGTGGATCGAATAATTAGAGTTTTCATTATTTCTTATGGGAAAATTTGATTTGGGTTATGAGTGTTTTGGAATACGAATTCACTTCTGGAATTATGCTCGTAATCCAAGGTTCCACACAATTATATACACACACATACATACATACATACATACATATACATACATACATACATACATAATTATTATAATTTCTAAAAATAAATAAATCGGATATTACCATGAAACAGTTACTCAGAACTTGAGTAGTCTTTTCACCAAATACTTTTTTACTCTTACTTGAGTAATATTTTGGATGACTACTTTTTACTTCTACTTGAGTAATATTATTTTGAAGTACAGCTACTCTTGCTTGAGTAATTTTTTGGGCTACTCTCCCCACCTCTGTTCATATCTGTGGAAATTCATAACTCTAATGTTCAGACGTTGGGGACTACCAGTATCTTTGTGTGAAAATGTTAACCATCAAGTAATGTGTTTTTCTCTTGGACCACGTTTTTGAAGTTGGCGATAAATAAAGATTTATATAAATATATATCCATCCCTCCTAGGGACTAGGGACCATGGAGGCCAATGGTGACCATGGTATTTATTCCCATTTTCGCAACTGTGGTAGGACCTCCGGTCATCGTTCACATACACAGTCATGCACTAGGAACTCCAAGTCTTTCCTTTAATAAAAATTTTATTTTATTTGTTTGAGATACGTTTCATAAAACCAGAATTTTGAGCTGTAATTTGTTTATTTTGCTAAGAATTTAAAAAGCTGGGTGAACATCCTCTAAATCTGGAGATTCCATAATTATTGCCAGAGGTTGTAATATGCATTAAATCCTAAACTAGGCTTGTCCTGCAGCATCTGCTACCATTTACTGAAATATTTCCCCACCCTACTTAAAACTCTTTTTCCACAGGTATTTCCTTCAGTTATTCCTTGAGGTTTTCTCTGCTGTTATTGAAACTATAATTATATCGACATCACATTGCTTCCTAATCAAATCCTGGATTGTGATGTTTAAGTGTTCCAGTAATTCTCTCTCTTGCTCTCATATGTATAAAGCCATCAATTAACATCTCAACCAGTATTGATGCAGACACATAATCAGCTTGAGAATTTCAGGCTAATCCGTTCTCATCATTGCTGACACAATTTTGTATTTTGAAAATTTCAAGCTTCTTATTTCTTCATTGTTAATATTTAATCTAAAATCAACTTCCCCTAGTATGAATTGTAATCTCTTATGAAAAACCTGCATAGCAAAAAGCTTGACTATGATGGTAGATCTATATTTAATTTTTGGGGATTTTGCAGAGATAATGCAGGACATGAGAAGTGGCACACACATACATACACCCTTAAAATATGGCATTTTTTTCTCACTCATTGGCTCAGTAAACTAAAAAGGCTCATCCATCACTTACACAAAACACACACAGTGCACAACATTAGAATGGTTAAACCATATACCACAATCTGTGTAGCAAGCTATGTCTTAAAACCCATAAATCTTCATGACCCAACCTTTATTAAAAGTTCTTAACATTTAGGTTACAGTATAGTTAGGTTATAGGGGGACGGGGGGGGGGGGGGGGGGGACTGGGGGGGGGGTGTTAAGCCGTTTACCTCCCAATCTTTCCTCCACTGTTATTTATCATCAGAAACTGATTAAATCTGTACAGCCTACTATGGTTTGAAAGTATTATTGACTATTGCATCAAAATGCATATAAAAGAAACCTTGCTAAATCACTGTTGCTTCCTGACTTATAGCATATGTAAAAAGTATCATAACTGTGTTGTGTGTGTGTGTGTGTGTGTGTGTGTATCTGTGAATTCCAACTTGAATTCTTACTGTGAATACTGTGTTGTGGATTTGTAACTGAAATATACCAGTGTGTTAGCATTGCTTCGGGTTACACCATCTTCAGTGAAGAAACATTTTAATACTGAGTGGTATTAAACCAAGTCCTTCCTCAATCACAGTCTTGCCATGGCCATTCTGCTCTTCAAGTTTCATCACTGCCTCCTTTAGAGGAACCCAAGTAAGCAGTTGTAATATAGGCCAGATCAGTGGAATCTGGTGCTAGAATTTGGCCAAGACTTTGAAAACGTTTCCTGTGGAATTGTTAGCTTTGAATCAGACTGACAGTATATATTAACTAGGGGGAAAATTTCAGAACTTGCCTGTGGGCTGAAGTTAATGTAAAACGAGAGAACAAGGTTCTGCATCAGATGTGTCAGTATATGTGTATAGTACTGTGCAAAAGTCTTGAAGACTTCTACAAAAGATCACATCAGATAAAGAGCCAGATTAACAAGCACAGTAGTACAAAACAATCTGCCCTTAAATCTTGCTCTTGTCCCATCATGTCATCACTAAAACAGATCAGAGCAATTATACATTCTGTACAGTGGACAACAAGATGAAATATTTAACTAAACTGAAAAGATAGTTACTGTATAACAAATGTAGCCAACCAATTGCATTTCCCCACAGAGATCAGTCAAGGAGCGAGCAATTTGTCAAATGCTGTAAGTAACAATTACTTCAAGACGTCAGATAAAAATTAACGCGGATTATGTTAATCTAATTACAGTGATAAGTCACATTTCTTGCTTAAATCTTTAAAATATTTTGGCAATGCATTTTGTCCGTCTAGTGAATAAGGCTACACTTGCCATTTTGATGAGTGACATTCAAGTCAAATATTTTTTGTTTTTAAATTAGAGAGAGTGCCATCAGAGAAACCATGAAAAAAAAAAACACACATTTCAAATCAAAATTGTGTCCCAAGAAGTAAACCAAGTTTAGAAAATAAGGAATAAAAGAAGAGATTTGAAATAGGGTGTACTTTCTGTTTCCCATTACTGTAAACATAATTTTCAGACAGACATTCACAAAATTAGGCAAATTATATCCCTTGGGCACTAAGTAATATAAAGTTACTAGAAAGTTACTAAACCTTTTTTTAGTGCTATATGTATTTCTTTTGGGCAAGAAGTGGAATGTAATGGCTGCATTTCATAGCAAAGCACATGTTTTAAAAAAGACTAATCACAGCTGTCTTTTCTGTCATGGGATTAATTAAGCAAACCTATTGGCTGAACAAAATAGTTCTTTGGGAGAATGCTGAAACACAGAAAATGAATATTTACTGATACAATTACCCCAATTATATATTCCTATAATCATGGAATACTATAATAAAGCACTGTCTTCATCAGATACCATCATGCTCCTTAAGATGCTTTTTAATTAAAATGTATTAAAAAAAGGTTTGCTACCAATTTGCTACCATTTTAGTGATGGGTCGTTCATGAACAATTCGTTCTTTTTGAATGAGTCTTTAACGTGACTCAGAAGAACGAGTAGTCTCAGAGTGATTGGCTCATTTTCTACTGATCGCGCATGCACAAAGCATCGCAAAACCTCCGTAGGTTATGTACAGGAAACAGAAATGAGTAGTTACCTTTGAGTCTTTTGGTCGGAATCATTTGTTCTTTTGTCACATGACAAGTGCAGTACACAGGAAACAGAATTGAACGGTTCTCAACAAGTCCCGAGTCGTTCCTGTGTACTGCACTGCATAGAGTCTATGGGAGTCATGTGACAAAAGAACGACTGATTCGGACCAGAAGATATGAGAGGTGAGCTGCTCATTTTGTTTATCATAATATGTCCTTAGCTGAATTGTAATATTTTCATTACTGGACCTAGAGCCAGAATTTGTGTATGTAGATGTGCTGAGGTCTGTTTATTGAAACTAACAATTTATTTCTAATCAAAATAATGAAATAAGCTAAATGACTAGATGAAAAGATTATATGGCAAATCTGTTAATATTTTGTGGTGTAGTGGTTAGCTCTGTTGCCTTGCACCTCCAGGGACCGGGTTCGATTCCTGGCCGGGCTCGATTCCCGTCTCTGTGTGCATGGAGTTTGTATGTTCTCCCCGTGCTTGGTGGGTTTCCTCCGGGACTCCGGTTTCCTCCCGCAGTCCAAAGACATGCAGATTAGGCTAACTGACATTCCCAAATTGCCCGTAGTGTGTGAATGCCCTGCGATGGATTGGCACCCTGTCCAGGGTGTACCCTGCCTCGTGCCCTAAGTCTCCTGGGATAGGCTCCAGCCCCCCTGTGACCCTGAATACAGGATAAAGAGATGTATGAAAAGTTAATCATATTGAGTACCGGACAGATGAGTGCAGCACAGCTTGAATGTCATAACAGCATTTGGCTGCTTTTAGTGGTTTGTACAGGGGGAATTACACCTTGCCACTTAGTCTGAAATTCAGCATTATTCTCATTAAAAAGAGGGAGAATTCCAAGTGGTTATTCAACATGGTGCATCTCTTTAAAAGACTGTAGACTACACTACCAATTCCAAACTCTCTCTAAACAAACAATGTAAGACACTGTGGTAACATTCAACCAATTCTTTTGGTCAGAAATCACTCTTTTACTCCCACCGATTCCAAGCTATAACTCCAACTCGTTCTTTAAGACTCTTTGGTGTCACGCAGAGAGTTTGTCATAATATTCAGTGTGACAGTGACATTCAGAACATGCATAAAATTATCACATCATGTAGTCATTCCAAGTGGCTGAATCACTCACCATTCCTGTGCTTTTAATGGCACACACCAGGACACACTTTGAAGCTGTGATTTACTGGTCGATGTAAATGTCTTCCTTTCTTTCTTTCACCCTGTTTCAGTCCAAGAACAATGTTTTGTTTTCAATTTTGCTTGATCTTGCTGATCAGTATAAATATTATATAATCTGTATAATCTATACACCATGAAAAAAAGACAACATAGTGTCAAGTCATCACATTAATATTAGCAATAAGCTGGTGCTATCTACCTTGATTAGCAGCGGCACAATGCTAAAAATATTAAGCCTCCCATTAAACTGTGTGTTGTAGCTTTTTCTGGGTAACTGAACTGAAAAGGCATATACTCAGCCCCGGCCAGAATTATTGTACAAATGCCAAGCTCAGTCAGAAGCAAAAAAAAAAAAATCTTAGACCATCAGGGAATCAGTTGTTTTCGTAATTCATTTTTGTCTTCTTGTTCGGTTCTAATCCATATCAATTTCACTGACAGCCAGAGACCATCACATGTGATATACTGTATGTTTCCTTCCATTTGTGTCCTAAATTTCAAATATGATCACCACCTGGCAGACAGACAGCCTTCTTACATAAATGTAGGTTGCATACCTTGAGATTAAGTTTTTTTTCTGAATAATTTTTTTCACCATACTATTACTTAGTAGCTAACAAACACTTATTGTGCTACAATAAGCTTTGGTTTAAAAAACAAATGTCATATTGAAATTGTATAAATATATTGTGGGTATGTTTTTCTATCTAGAATCTAGTTTTTTTATTTTACAACAACTGCACTTGTAGAGGTGAGTGCCTAATCATTGCAGTGAGGGTGCTCACTGTGTTCATATTATCCTGCATTCCTAGTGCTCACATTTGGGCTTGAAAAGTATTCAACAGTAAGATATTGACTGTGTGATTAACATGTGTTAGGTGGCTGCAGTGTGAGAATAGTGGAAGCTGGAGAAAAATAACCACACTTTAATAAGGAGGTGTTTATACAGTATCTGTGTGTCTGGATGACACAGCTGGAGACAGACATTTTTCACAAGTCAAAACATCAGATGCACTCCTTGAATGCTTTCATGCTCAGAGCTCTTCAAGACACACTCACTCTTTCACACTTGAATTTTTTTTCTCATTAACAATTGATATTAGTTTCACTCAAGATCATGGGATGCCCCCCACCCCCACCCCAGCCCACCCCAGCCCACCCCTTATTGTCTGTCTTTCTCTACAAAATGAATAAGAGAAAGAGAAATAGACCAAAGACCTTCAAAGAAAGTGCCTCTGAAGCTGTAGGGGGTGGGAAAAGTGTTAATTTGAAAAAGGATTTGCTCTTCTACATGCAAATGTATTTTACACAAACACACAAAAAAAAAAATCACTGGCACTACTGGATTTGTTTTTGCATCACCCTTCACTCCTTGGGCATCACAACAGAAAGTTTGTTCATTAATCTATGCAATAATCTTCGGTCACCACTTTTTGCTTGTCAAGTTGGAAGTGTATGGAAAGTCTAACCAAAGAAAAGTGAACACAGCATCATGCACAGACACATTTTGCAGCTTGGGCAATTAATAGTTTTCCAGTTCCCCCCTTGATTATTACAATAATTTGGTTTGTCACGTATACACATCCACCAAAGTGCCTATGCTTAAATCCCTTCAGTTCACTTCCCCACAAAATTAAATAATAACTCCTAAAAATATTGCAGTACCAAAACATTGAAAATACACACTAAAAACCATTTTGCATTATTTGATATTTTACTGAAAATACATATTACTGTAGTTGAGAGTTCCCTCTGTATGTGGTGGAGTTTTGTGTGTCGTAATTATTATTATTATTAAATATCAAGAATCATAATTTTTTTTATAGAAATGGCCTGCAAAATATGACGAGAATTGCAATCAACTGATTTTGTTGCAACAATTTGTGTTGATTTGAAAATATGATTGTGTTTTTTGCCATATCCTCCTATACTCCCCTGTTAGAACTACTACTACAGCATACAGTACAATGCACACACATTCACCCACTGCCAAGAACCAATATTTTTGGGACAGTGGAGGAGACCAGGGAAACTCGAAGAAACAGCACATGCACATGCGAGATGTCACACAGAGTAATCCAAGCTCATGATCAAACCAGGGACACAGGAGCTATTGTCAATCTTTGCTTTTCTGTCTGTCTTTCTTAGAGAATTAGAGAAAAATGCATTTTATTGGCAACACTAATAATAAATATGGTCAGTAATACTGTATCTCAGAAATAAAAGCATGAAATAATTATATAACCACTATGTTGAAGATGTCGCTTAGCTCTAACTATTAGGGCAAGGCAATATCTAAAAATAATTGATATCCTTGTGCAAAATAAAAAGTGTGAACCTATTCCATCACTCTGAACACATTCCATATGAAAGCCCATTTACTGCAGGGTTGCTGGGGTAACCAGCTTCTCATTGATCACCCTGGTTTCATGTTGAAGATCCTTTCAACACACTCAGTATTGTTTGAGTTTGTAACCTACAGTTGTGGAAGAGTAGTCTGGTGTAATCCGATGTCACCCAGGAGGGGATAGAATTACTTTTGAGTCTGGTTTCTCTCAAATTTTCATCTTCATGTTATTGAAGGAAGTCTTTCCTTGCCACTCTTGCCTTTAGCATGCTCATAGGGGATCTAAATATACAATTCCTGAAATTGGAACAGCAATTATATTGGTTTTGCCATAAACAGAAGACATTTAGGTTTGACATAAAAAAATTAATATGAGATCGGAATGTCAGCTTTAATTTTCCGATATTCACAACCAGATGTGGGGGGCAAAAACAGGAACAAAAATAATGAAAATATATTCTCAAAGTAAATAACAATAATGTTGTTGGGCTTGCATGGCTGCTGTGATGAACTTTTGTGGTCCAATTCTACATTTATTTGCAAATTACCTTCCTGTTCTTACTGCTGGTGAGTGGATGCATCTTGTACAATGATCTCTATATTTCGTCTGTCAAATGCTTCAAAATATTGATTGTGATTCGTCACTCCTGTCCTGTTGAGGTTGTTTGTAAATGATTCCTCTTTTCTCAACATTAAAATGTTTTTGTAACCCAACTTTCTTGACTTGTCTGAATCTTCTTCAGTCTCCCTCGCTGGCGGTGGGTAAAAAAAAGAACGGGCTACAGTTGAGTTTGCATTCGCATTTATTTCGGCCAAAACGGCAAGACAGTATACAACTTTTTTCGTGCTGCTCTCCCCGTGTCGCACTCTCACACGTCCCCCGGGAAACCCAAAGCAGGCAACCCACGAGTTCCCCTCAACACAAGCAACACAACAAAAAAACCCAAATACCACACATGCAGGGACACAGACAAAACAACAACGTGCTGCACATAATCAAACACATTAAATTCACAAACTAAGGTTACAGTCTTCCCTTGCTACGAGTGGAAATGTCCCCATTTCAATAAACCATTGAGAAAATCAATAACAGACATGAGAGAAAATAAAGGCATCTTTGGCAAACATCAGTACAACAATACAGTTTTTTTTTTTTTTTTTTTTTGGTTGCACGTAAAACAGCAATATCGTCCTATGAAAAAGTAGTGTCGAACTTGAGTCATACTCAAAACATTCACATGAAAAATTTGCAGTGCAACACCCAGTTACAGCAGCCAAACAACAGAATACAACACATAAGGTGCTGTTACCATGTAACCCAAGTCCCTTAGAGGACAAAGTCTCTGTACTTAAGTGGCCGCCTAACCTGACGACCTGCACGAGATATGACCTGCACGGGCCCATGGCTAAGTGAAGCGCGTCCACCAGAGCTACTGTTGGTAACAGGTGAAGATGGAGAAGAAGAACCAGGGTCAGTAGGATTAATATTGGGGTTACTACTGCCCTGAGGAACAGTACTGGTGGAATGGTTAGGCCACGCTGTCCAGCCGTGGCAGGGACATAAGGAGGAGTTGGTGGGCGAAAAGGAAGAGCTCCTGACAATGCAGTGAGACAAGGAGCCGAAGCCACTGATATGCCAGCTCTAGATGACACAGGAGATGCATGACGGATAATCGGGACAGCTGGTAAAACCCCTTTGTATGGCTTCAATCTGTTATGGTGAACAACCCATGACTTTAAACGTGCGTCCCTAGGATCAGTGATCTCATAGGTGACACCTGGGTGTCCATCTCTGCTCATACGTCGCTGGACCACAAATGGCCCTTTCCATCTAGGGGCAAGCTTCTGCATCTTTTGTGCTGGGTTATCCAAAAGAACAAGGTCACCTGGTTGGTGAGGGTGAAACACCAATTTCTTATCATACTGAGTCTTTTGATGCTGTTTACTTGTAGCAGTGGTCAGAGCTGCATCTTTGAAAGCGTGTGACAAACGCAAGGCAAGGTGCCCGGCATAAGCAGCTGGCGTACCTGGTGTCGATGAAATCAATGCAGGACTACAGTTCAACATGACATCAAGTGGCAAATTTGGTTCCCTTCCATGAACAAGGAAGAATGGGGAAAATCCTGTGCCAGAATGAACACTTGAGTTATATGCGAGTTCAGCTTGTGGCAAATACTGATCCCATTCGCCTCCAGTTTGTGATATATATTTAGCAAGTTGATCTTTCAGCGTTCTGTTTAGTCTCTCTACCAGGCCGTCTGATTGGGCATGATATGGAGATGTGCGTGTTTTGTTGATGCCCAGTAATGTGCAAAGATGTTTAACGAGGTCCGATTCAAATTGCCTGCCCTGGTCTGTGTGAATGGACTCCGGTAACCCATGTTGTCGTATGTAATCCTCAAAAATGCACTTTGCCACAGTTGTTGCGCGTTGGTCTTTCAGTGGGAAGAAATTGACATAACGAGTGAAATAGTCCATGACTACAAGAACATACCTGTTGCCTTGTGCAGTGACAGGTAGCTCAGTGATGTCAGCAGCAACCATTTGAAATGGCCTCTCGGCTTGGATTGGCTGTAGTGGAGCTCTTTCATGTGGAGTGGGAGAACCACGTGTTTGACATGGCATGCACTCAGTACAAAACTTGTGAATATCACGGGACATATATGGCCAGTAACAGATGCGCCGAGCTCTCAGCAGCGTGCGCTCTGCACTCAGATGACCACTAAATGGATTACCATGCAATGCTACCAGAGCTGTCGGGATGAGTGCAACAGGTAAAACAACTTGAAAAGTGTCAGGCGTGTATGGACTCGTTTTGGTTTTCCTGCACAGGATTCCCTGCCGAATGGTCAACTTGGGATACTCTTGCCACAGTTTCCGCAGGACGGGGGACGAGTGTTTCAAGTGGCCTATTGGTGGTCTCGCTTCGTTGTTCTCTATCCATGAAAAGACTTTACTGAGACAGTCATCATCATGTTGTTGTTTCTGCAATTTGTCCAAATCCACAGACAGTGTGTGACTGATGTCCGTGAGACCTGAAGCATTATTGGTGTCACTGTTACTGCCCACACGGTTAATTCCGTCTGTAGCAGTGATTGTCGAGATTACACATTGAACAGCCTTGCTCTGGGTCATGGTGTTAGGACGCCTGGACATAGCATCAGCGTTGGCATGCTGTTTACCTTCCCGATGTACGATGATGTAATCATACAAATCCAGCTCAAGTATCCATCGACTGCGTCTACCAGTTGGATCATTATCCACTGGGGTCTTTTTCAGACTCAGGAGGGGTTTATGATCGGTGACCACAGTGAATGAACTGCCAGACAAGAAATGTTTAAAATGTCTTACAGACCAAACAACTGCCCAAAGTTCACGGTCAAATGTTGACCATTTCCTTTCAGAAGAATTGAGTGTGTGGCTTGCATAGGCTATAACGTGTTCTTTAGTGTCCTGTTTTTGAGCTAGCACAGAGCCAATGCTCTCCTGTGAGGCATCTGTGTACAATAAGAAAGGCTGAGTGAAGATGGGGTGTGCTACAATAGGTGGGTGAGTAAGAGCATGTTTCAGTGACTGAAAAGCATCCTCACATTCGACAGTCCATTTGAATATTGTTCCTTTTTGTGTGAGAGCATTCAGTGGCGCAGCAATCACTGAGAAATTTCTAACAAACCTACGGTAGTAGGAACACAATCCAAGAAACGCTCTCACTTCTGTGGTTGTTCTAGGTGTAGGCCATCTGCAAACTTTTTCAAGGTTTCTCGCATCAGGCTGGAGTCCTCGGTTGGAAACTACATGTCCCAGGAAAGTCACTTGAGATCTTGCCAGATGACACTTCTTAGCTTTCAACTTGAGTCCCGCTGAGCGAAACCGGCTGAACACTTCCTTGAGGGGCTGTACATGGTCTGAAAAAGACCGACTAAACACCAGGACATCATCCAGATAAATCAAACAGTCCTTCCAGTGCAAGCCATGAAGAACCAGCTCCATCAATCTCTGGAAGGTCGGTGGGGCATTAGTCAAACCCATAGGCATAACTTTAAACTGGTATAGCCCACTGCCTGTAGTAAATGCTGTTTTCTCCCTGTCATCTGGCTCAAGTTCAACTTGCCAATATCCACTAGATAAGTCCATAGTGCTGAACCAGCATGCACCCGACAGGCTGTCCAGCGCATCTGCTGGACGGGGCAGTGGGTATGAATCTTTAATGGTGACTGCGTTCAATTTTCTATAATCAATGCAAAATCTGTAAGCACCATTGCGTTTTTTGACGAGAACTACAGGCGAGGACCAAGGGCTACAACTTTCTTCAATTAGGTCTTGTGAAAGGAGCTGCTGCACCTGTTTATCCATCTCTGTTCGCTTATTGGGTGATGTCCTGTATGCTCTCTGTTTGATTGGTGAAGTATCTGATGTTTTGATACTGTGTCGGACAATGTTAGTTCGTCCATAGTCTTGGTCATGAACGCTAAAAACGTCACTGTAGGTCATCAGTAAAGTCTCAAGTTGTTGTCTCTGCTCAGTAGTAAGATCTGTGAGATTAAGATCAACTTTTGGTACCGACTGGTGAGTGGAGGACTCTACTGTTGACGTAACGGTAGCCACACTAGGTTCCACAAGACAATAGTCATCGTCAGTGTCTCTGCCTAACGGATGAAAATCTCCTAAGCGAGTGTCACATGGAAGCTGCAAGACAGCAGTTGTTGGATTCATCACCCTGACGTAAGTCAGTCCTGCCTGTACAGGGGCAAGTGTGCGTGCAACTAAAAGACCTGGATAACTAGGTGGATCCGGCTCTAAGACACCTATATAGTCAGCTTCAAGATCAGGTACACCAACAGCTGGCTGAACCTTAGCTAGAACAGTCATCTGTGACAAAGCAGGAATTAAGACAGGACCCAGGGTAACTGCACTGCAGCTTAGAGGGGCTGTCTCAGTAGCACACAGAAGGGGAACACTGGTGCGATTCCCAACCTTCAAACTACCTTCCCGCAAATCGACTACTGCGTGATGGGTGAGCAAAAAGTCCCAACCTAGAATCACTGGTTGTGTAATATTCCTGACCACTTGAACTGTGTGGGTGAAAGTTTCAGTACCTAGTCTGATGGTTATGGGAAGTGTGCCTAAATTATCTAGATAGTCACCAGTCACTGCCCTAGGGTAAAGCAGAGAACGTTGCATAGTTCTAGTTCTCAAGGATGGGACAGACATCCTGAAAGCTTCACTAATCAGGGATATGTCAGAACCTGCGTCTAGGTAGACTTTGGTGGCAATGTTCTCAATAATAGTCATCACATAGCGTGTGGGGGTTTTATATGAAGGTGGCAATACCTGGTGTTGGGCCTCATCACCAATAGCAGCAGACACTTGGTCCCCAGCATCTGCTACCACTCTTTTCCCTGCTCAGTGGAGTCTTCAGTAAAACTCACATGATGACTCCTGTCCTTTGGGATTAGGTGTCTTTCCCTGGCTGAGTGGGCTTGGTGCGAGTCATAGCTGGACCTGTGTCTATCATAGGGCTGTGACGAGGTGTATCTGGAGGAATCATGCTGATGTGTATATCTGTCCCTGGAGTGGTCAGGAGAGCGCCGTCCGTCTGGGCTGTAGTGATGAAAACGATCGCGGCTGCTGGAAGAATAATACTCACGTTGATGACTTGGAGAATATGTAGAGGTAGGTGAGTAGTGTCTGTTGCTGCGATCAGGAGAGTATCTAGGATTGAGATGATCACTGTGTGACCTGTTTGATCTGTAATAACTGGGTGCAGATGAATAAATAGCACGCTCAGGAGACACCGATGGGGAGCGTCGATATCTCTCTCTCCCACGCTCAGGCCTCTGTTCAACTGCAGGGTCATACTTGTGTCTGGCAAAGTCAACATGGGGAGAGCGGTAATGAACAGAATGGGTGCAATGTCTCCCAAGCTGAGAAACTTCTAATTTAAGTGCACGAACATCATCTGAGAGCTGTTTAACCACATCAAAAAGTCCAGCAGATTGGTCTGACTGAGTTTTTTCATGCTTGGTGGACACCATAGCCGAAAGTGGTTTCTCAGGTGAAGCAAGAGAAGCAGCAAGAGGTGTAAAAGCGTGTGCAAAAACAGGTGGAGGAAGGAGTTTCAAGGCCTCCTGTGCACGTTCCCACTTACATGCAACAGCTAAAGCATCTTCCAGTGTAGCAGCCCCATGTTCGTGACATTTTGCTTGGAGAATGGGATCCAAACCAGCAACAAACCGTCTGAAACGTTCCATTGCCACAGCTGGCTCACCATAGTTAGGGAATGCTTCTAATACCAGCCTCGTAATTTCTGCAGCATAAACCTCTAAAGGTTCTTTAGGTAAACGCTGTCTAGCATTCACAAAAGTCTGGAAGTGTAGCAAAAATTCTTTCCTGCCAAAAACTTCATTCAGCTTGGCTGCACAGTTTTCATAATCCTGTTGCACATCGGGCGACAAAGACACCCAGTAAGCTAGAGCATCTCCACTAAGGCGTGTGGGAAGAATTGTGGCCAGATCTAATTGTTGTCCATCCGCACACGCTTTAACTGCTAGCTCTAATCTAGTTTTCCATAAAGAGAAACTTTCCTTGTCCTTGCCATCTCCGTGGAAATATGGCGGTAATTCCACTCTGTAATGCACCACAGTTTTTGTTGTTGTGTCCCTTTGGTTTGCGCTGTGTGCATTATCCGCGGGAGCATCGCCGTCATCAACGCTGGCCACTGAAGACCGCAGCGACATGTTTTATTTATTTATTTATTTTTATTTTAAATTTTTTTTTTTTTACTGTCCGACTCACTGCGTTCAACGAAAAAAAGGGGGGGGGGTCTGACCTTCTACTTCAGACACTTGCCGAGTAATCGTGTAAAAGTTCTGGAAAAAAAAAAATAATAACACAGAAATAACTCACGGAGCGCACGTGCAGACTGCAGCCATTTTCCGCGGTTAAAACACGAGTCGTATGCCTTGGCCAATTAATCCTTTTCTTTTTTTTTCGGAAAAGAAAATAATAAATAAACACCGCTGCCACCAGTCTGTAACCCAACTTTCTTGACTTGTCTGAATCTTCTTCAGTCTCCCTCGCTGGCGGTGGGTAAAAAAAAGAACGGGCTACAGTTGAGTTTGCATTCGCATTTATTTCGGCCAAAACGGCAAGACAGTATACAACTTTTTTTGTGCTGCTCTCCCCGTGTCGCACTCTCACACGTCCCCCGGGAAACCCAAAGCAGGCAACCCAAGAGTTCCCCTCAACACAAGCAACACAACAAAAAAACCCAAATACCACACATGCAGGGACACAGACAAAACAACAACGTGCTGCACATAATCAAACACATTAAATTCACAAACTAAGGTTACATTTTCATAGACAGCTCTCTGGACCTAATTTTTCTCATTCATTTTTCAAAATGATTGCAGTGTGGAAACAAAGCACAATGTAAAGTGCATTTGTCCCAAGAGCCGTATAAGAGTATGAGGACTTAGTAAGCAGTAGTATGAAGAGTATGCAGGCTTAGAATGGATAGTATGCAGTACACTGAGTTGCAAAGAAGTTTGGCTGTTAGTAAGGTTTGAACCCACACCTTGGTGTACACCATGCTGTCAATGTACTGTGTCTAGTCTGTTTAGTGGGGAATCTGAGGTGGTTGTGTGTACTGATGTGTGACGAAAACAAATCTCAAACTTCTGCTACACTGGGAAACAGCAACTATAGATGGCTTTTTTTTATCTGTGTTTTTTGCTTCTCTCTTAACACTTTTCTCAATCTACTTTTCACTACTTCTATTTTTGTGCAGCTCTCATACCTGGCGCAGAACCAATGTCCACACGCCAAGTGAGGCATTTGGGAGGCTTATAAAGAGGTGCGGCCAGGTGCAGCACGTTTTGCCTGATTGCCTGCATGGCGGCGTTGCTTAGCAATCGGAATTGAAGTTGCCTACAGATCTGCCTGAAAGGATATCCACAGTGTTAAATATCCTTTTTAACAACTAAAAACCAAGGGTAGACATTCAGAGCTATTGATTTTTAAAGTTTATATAACAATCAATATAATAATCCACCCCTGCAAAACAAGCAACACCTGTCAGTTACACGAGCCAGTATATTTCATCATTTGAAAAATGTGAGGCTTCAAACAAAGAATGCCATGTCCTAAGTTATTTAACACATCTAGATGTTAATAGCCGGACTCAGATGCTAAACCCACATGTCTTTAATTAAAAGAATAAGAATGGTCTTAGCCACTCCTGTTTTTTAGGAGAGAACTGTAAATCCAAACTGCAATAAAGATGCTTTGAGACAATGTCCACATAAATAAAGTCGAAATTAAATGACGTTTCCTATTTTTTTTAAGGTGTGATAAATATTAAACAATATGACAGCAGATCATAAAAGATCAAAGTTTTAGATGGTTCAAATTATTTGCATGCATCAAACAACAAAAACAACTATGGAGATTTGAAATTACTGAAATTAGGTTAAAATTACACTCCCACACATTTTTAAAATGTGGAATAGTGCTGTCAACTTCATGGAAGAAATTTGGGGGGAAAATCATGAATGCAGTTCACTTATATGATGAAAATGTAATGATGTAACGTGTGATAAGACCTCAGAATTGGGACTAAACAAGCATATAAAATCCACTTGTTAATGAGCTGCATAAGATAATAAAAGAGGCTTCAATCTGCTAGAGAGCATAAAAACTTGACTTTGGAGCAATAAAAATAAGTAATGTGGTCTGGTTCCGAGTCCAGATTACCCATGTTCCAGCATGATGGGTACGTTAGAGAAAGAAGAGAAGGGCATGAAGTGATGCACCCATCATGCATAGAGTAAAAGTCTCTGGAAGCAGTGTAATAATTTGGGGCTGCTTCAGCTACAGTATACAGGCCGAAGCTCAGCAACAATATTTGGCAATAAAATGAAGTCAGCTGATTACCTAAATACAGTGGAACCTCGGATTGCGAGTAACATGGTTACAAAGCAAAGATTTTTAATAAATTTTTAATCGGAAACCGAGCAAGTATTAGTTTACGAGCGCCGAGGATCATGCATGTGACTCTTATTTTGACACCGAGCGTCACTCTTGCGCTGCGGAATTGTGTGTAATCGTCTCCCCTGCTAGGTCTTAGTGCTCGTCTCTTACTTGCATAATCAACATCTCCCTTTCTCTTTCAGCGTCTCTTATGTGTGTGCGTGCGCGTAATTTGACACCGACACACTCACACACAAACACCCTGACACAGCACAGATGCTCTCTCACCTTTTCACCCCCTCCCCGGCTTCACAAACACACAGAAACTCTGCTCTGTCGCGATTCTTTTCAAAGGTAAGGTGCTGGTTCATTTGTTTTTTCCTTTTTTTTACCACAGTGATTACCTTAGTATGCGCTCACGCCAGTGTCAGAGAGATTTCTTTTTTCGTGTTAAAACGATGTTTCCGCAGTGTTTGTGTGTCCGTTTGTTGTGCAACTTAAAAAGTGATTCCATTAGTATGCGCTGACCCCAGTCTCAGAGAGATTATTTTTTTTCCTTTAAAACTGTTTCCTTTGTGTTTGTGTGTGTGTTTGTTGTGAAACTTAAAAAGCGAGGTGGGGAGAGGGAGGAGGAGTGTTACTTTGTAAAACGAGGCGAGGGAAGGGGCTAATTCCACACACACATGGCGCCTGCGCGCACCCATGGAAGCACTTATGTGTCGGGATTTATTTGTACTTTTTTTAAAGGTAAAGTGCAGATTAATTTGTTTTATTTTTTCATTTTATAGATTGTATTAATTATTTTTATGTATTTAATTTTTGGGGCTGTGGAACGAATAATTTGAGTTTTCATTATTTCTTATGGGAAAATGATGATTTGGTTTACAAGTGTTTTGGAATTCTTCTGGAACGAATTATGCTCGTAATCCAAGGTTCCACTGTATACAGAATGTTTTATTTATTATCTCATCAAGGATCAAGCCCTTTATTTTCTACCCAGATGGCATATTCAAACTCAAATTAAAAATCACAAAACACTAAAATGTAATCTTACTGTGTGACTTTTTTTTTTTGCCCACTCTTTTTTGTCATGTAAAAAATAAACTAACATAAAAAATGTCTAATTCTCTGGAAACTTCTTGCTTTTTCTTGTCCAAAAGGATCCATGCTGGTTCTGACTGACAGGAAAGCCAGGAGCTTATCCAATGTTTACAAAGTTTGTTTTCTGTAAATCTAAACAGGGATATTTACAGGTGTGTGTAATTAATGAGGTATGTGACCAGGTCACTTGCTGATTGCTGGTATAGTTCTTTGCTGATATCAGCAGTGACATAATTTAAATAATTGAATTTCATGAGTCAATCAAAATAACACAGTTTCCTTCCTCATATGCTTACTCAGCTGCAGCAATGTCTGGACAGTGGAGACATATATGTATCCCATGTATCTTCAGTCTTTGAACATTTTAAAGGAAACAACCTATAATTGGGGTTGGAAAAATAGACAAAGAAAATCATATTTGTAAGGGTAAGGATACTGTGTTAAAATATTACGTTAAGTTCAAAATATGGCTACTTGAGTAAAAAAGATCTCTACATTTAAACATATTTGTATAATTAATGTTTTAATATGTCTCATATTTGTTTAATGCATAACATATTCCAGAGTAAAAATTAAATAAACTGACTTGACCACAAGTCCATCGGGCATGACCCTACATGGCTAGTTGGGTGCCTCTCCTCCAAAAAAATTCTTGAGGGGCCAAATAGCTTCCAGCCGGGCTAACATGGCTCTGACCAATCCAATCTACAGTTGCTCCCACCTCAGAGGGTTCTCTTGTGGGACAGTCCAAAATCCTACTGCTTCCATGTTTTTTTTTTTAGGAAAAGCTAAGGAAAACACTGACTAGGAAACATGAAGAAACAAAATACACATGATATGAATAGCCCGACAACAACAGAAGACCAACAATGAGTGCTAATTAATGCTCAAATGAGATGCAGTTTGGTGTAAGCAACAAATTAGTTTGATGTAACCAACAAATTGTACTTTAATAGTGGGCTACATCACTACACACATACAGTAGATCCCAAATGAACACATAACGTTAATTTGTTATTTGCACTGACCATTTAAATTCAACAAACATTTTTTTTCATGGACATCTTAATTAGATAAATTGCTTAGCAAGGATTAATTCTGCTTAGTCCTTGGGCACTTTTTTGATAAGATTATGAATTAAATGAAAGTGGGCAGTGAGCATATTAAATAAAAACTCTTCTTATTATTCAAATTGTGGCCATAATGGCTGAAATGTACACCAACAAACTTAATTCAATTTCAATTAACAAAATTCACTGAGCGTATCCTCCAGGATGTCAAGTACAGTGGAACCTCGGATTGCGAGTAACCCGATTTGCGAGCATTCCGCAAGACGAGCAAAAAATTTTTATACATTTTGACTTGAAAACATGCAAGTCTTGATTTACGAGTACCAAGTCTCATAGAGTATCATGTGGCATGCATGCGCTTCTTGTTTTTGACTCTGTATGTGTGTATGTGAAAGTCGTTCTGCACAATAGCCCTCCCCCCTCTCAAATAAGAGCGGAGGGAGGGGGGTAGGGAGTCATTCCTCCTCTTGTCTTACTTTAGCTTCACACACACATGCACAGCAGCTGCGCACAAACATACACTTAAGGAAAACATTTATCTGTCGTGATCAGTGGCTGGTGCAAAAGATTTTTGAGGGGGAGCAAACAAAATAAATATTAAACTTTTAATACTCGCCCGTAAATAGGTATTTATCAGGTGATTATGCGGTGATCATTACTACTAGAAAATAAAGGCATTACTACTAAAATAAAGGCATGACTCACATTGCATCCAGTCAGCAGCTTCGCTTGCCATAAGAAGTGCTGGAAGACTTGTTGAGAATGGTCCAATCACGTGAGTCCAAATATTTAAAAACAATATGATTCGCTAAGAACAAAAGTTGGAGGGTTCAGGGCGCCTCAGCCTCAGCCCACATGCTTTTCAAAGATTTACGTGTCTACATAGACACTCGTGTGTCCGGCGCCCCGCGTACAGGAATACAAATGAACGTAATACAGTTTAGATTATTTTTATTAAATTGCAAATAAAATAATGACATGTTAAAGTAGCATTCTTCTCTGCCTAACTTTAAGGGGGGGGCGCCCCTGCCCCCCTGCCCCCCGTATTGACCGGCCGCCACTGGTCGTGATGTATTTTTACTTTTACTAATTTGCTTTATTTTTACTTTATATTTTGTATTAATTATTTTATATATTAATTTTGGGGGGTTGTGGAACGAATAATCTGGGTTTTCATTATTTCTTATGGGGGAAATTTGCTTTGACATAAAGTGTTTTGATATAAAAGCATGCTTCCAAAACTAATTATGCTCGTAATCCAAGATTCCATTGTACTTGGGGAAGGTCCAGTAGTATACTGAGGTATTGAGTGCAGGTAAGCAGAAATTTAATGATTATACTTGGGCAACGATACACAATACAGCAGTAAAAATCTGAGACATAAGTTAGGCAAAGACCAGACGAATTATAATCAGACTTGAAGTGGGTTGGAAAAAAATTGGAATACAGAAAAAGGCAGAATATTAAAATACAATCAGGCAATCAGAAAGTTAAAGGCTTGGTAAATGTAAAAGAACACATGGCGTATACTTTGCATTGTGGCAGTGTTTGTAAATTCCTCATATACAGTGGTGAGAGTGTAGGTAATTGAGTCCGGGTATTTTCAATCAGTACTAGAGTATTTGTGATCATGGGACTTTGGAGACACTTCCATGGAAATAGCCACCTCAGAACACTCCTCTAGTGATGACACAGAGGAGGCGCAGAGGGAGAGTTTGACCAGCCGGGCACCCCCTCGTAGAGACTGGGGTGGGGCTTACCGCTCTTCTCAATATGCCTCAATGAGACCGGACCTGAGGAGCTTCCTCTCAGCAAAAAAAGAAGTCCTGAGGCTCATGCACCCATGGTTAGGGTCTCCCCCCAGGGAGGGGCGTCTGGAATTTCTTCACAGAATAAAGTCTCCTCCCTGGCACCCTCAGTAGGCAAGCCCCGCCACCACTGGTGTTTCAGGGTGCACCGGTCTCCAACGAAATGTTGGGTGTTCGGTCACCTCCTGCCACGTTTCAGGATACCGAACATCTAACAAACCGAACGCCCCAAACCCGCCCCAACTAACCGAAGTGTCAAAACTTGTGACCCTTTCGGAGAAACTTGGGTACGGAGGACTGTGGAAAGAGGCTACAGGATTCATTTTGCACATCGTTCTCCGCGTTTCAAGGGCGTAGTTTCCACTTCCGTGAAACCGGAACGAGCACATCTGTTGATTCAGGAATTACAGACTTTGCTGGGAAAAGGAGCCATAGAACATGTTCCCCTCCCATACAGAGAGTTAGGCTACTACAGTCGGTATTTCTCGGTTCCCAAGAAAGACAGGGGGCTGTGTCAAATTTTAGATCTTTGCGGGTTGAACCGCTATCTCAGGAAATACAGGTTCAAAATGTTGTCTGTCAAAATGATTGTTTCTCAAATCTAACCAGAAGACTGGTTTGTTACAATCGACCTGAAGGACGCATGTTTTCATATAAAAGTATTACCACAGCACAGGAAGATCCTGAGGTTCGCTTTCGGGGGCGAAGCTTACCAGTATCGGGTCCTTCCATTTGGCCTAGCTCTGTCACCCCGCACATATACACATATACATAGACGTACGTAGCTGCTATTTCGGCTTGACATGTTCTGACCGACGGGGATTCTGTGGGAAAGCACCCTTTAGTTGCCTGTTTTATTTTGGAGCTAAACGGTTGAGGTCGCCCACTAGAGTGACGGTCCCTTCGTGGGACTTAGCTATTGTGCTCGAAGGTCTGATTGACACCCCTTTCAAACCACTAGAGTCAGCACCTCCCAGGCTTCTGACTTTTAAGATAGTTTTTCTTATGGCCATTACTTTTTTGAAGAGAATTTGTCATGCACACTCATAACACGACCGGCACTAGGACCCGGAAGTAATACGGTCGGGTTTCAGGAAGCATAAAAGGAAACAAGATGACGCATCACATCGCTCAGTCATTGAGTTATGCCCGTGCTATCGCCGTCGCCTCGCTCGTCCAAACGTGAGTACTCACTGTCTTGGGTTATCGCTTCTGATTGGGTGTGTGTATTTAGAACGCGGGTTTATTTGTGTAAACTCTTGCTCTCGCTTCGGGAGAGTTCTAAGAATAACTTGCGTGGTTATCCTGCCTACTCGCGCTACTTCCGCGTTTGGGTTTACCATCCACGCTACAGGGCTAACTGCTAAGTCTTCTGCTTCATCTCCGGTTAGTCCGTGACAGAATGACTGAGCCACCGGCAGTAACCCAGCGGAGTTTGCTCACCTCTGCGATGTGGTTGACCGGCATGCTAAGCTGATCGATCAGCTCCGTGGTGAAGTCGCATCGCTCCGCACGGAGCTCCAGGGCGTCGCGGCCTTGCGCCGCGAGGTGGCGGAGCTGCGACAGGAGAATGCGGTCCTCCGCGGAGCGGCCGCTCAGCCGGCTGTGGCCACGCCCATCGCAGCGGCTGCTGCGCCGCCAACTCCCTCTCCACCTTCTGATGTTTTCTTATCTTTACCGGATAAATGGAATGGCACGGATGGGAAGTGCAGTGTTTTTCTAACTGCATTGGATCTTGTGTTTGAGTTTAATTCCACCAGATACTCCACAGACCGAACTGCGCATTGCTCTTCTCGTTTCGTTGCTATCCGGGCAGGCAGCTGAGTGGGCCACGGCGGTTCTTCGTTCAGATTCAGATGTCGCCTACTCCTACACCGAGTTCACCCGCCAGCTCAAGCTCACCTTTGAACATCCAGCTGCTGAGGTGGATACCGACTCCAAGTTGTACCATCTAAAGCAGGGAGGGTCGTCCGTGAGCCGTTACACCGCGGAGTTTCGTACTCTCGCCGTACAGACCGACTGGGAGACTCCGCACTCCGGACGGCCTACTACGAGGGACTGGCTGCGCGGATAAAAGACGAGCTCGCCGGACGAGAGCTTCCAGCTACCTTGGAGGGTTTAATTCAACTCGCCCTCCGGATCGACCAACGGCTGCTCGTTCGCCCCCAGCCAGCTCCTCGTACCCTGCCACCCACCATGACTGCACTACCACACACCACGCCCTTCCTCTCCCGCTCACCAGTTCCAGAAGTCCACGCCTCATTCACTGCGGCACCCACCAGGACCGTCGGTACTCCACCTCCCGCCGTGGTTGACACAGGAGTCGGGGAACCCATGCAATTAGGGCGCGCCTCCTTGACCGCTGCAGAACGGGAACGCCGATTCAGAGGGGGGCTCTGCGCGTACTGTGGTTCTTCAGCACATCATCGGGCCATCTGTCCTCTGCGGCCGGGAAACGCGCAGCCCCGGTGAGAAATGGGAGGAACTCACCGGGTTCCATGTCCCTCTCCACCACCATGACCAGTGATTCCCGTCTCACGGTGAAAGTACATCTCCAGTTTGGCCACAAACGGGTCGGAAGTACCGCGTTCGTCGACTCCGGGGCAGCAGGTAACTTCATTGACTCTTCCTATGCCAAAAAATTGGGGATAAAGATCGAGGCGTTATCCCAGCCTGTAACCATTACATCAGTCGATGGTCGGCCTCTCTCCTCCAGCCCCATCTCCTTTCAAACCCAACCTATCACCCTCATCATTAACCAACATCGAGAACAGATCCAGTTTCACACCACCACCATTTCCTCACCACCTATCATCCTCGGACACCCTTGGCTGCTGCAACACGACCCGCTCATATCCTGGACCCAAAGCTGGATCCTACAATGGGGGCCGACCTGCACTGAGCTTTGCCTACGGGCCGAGGCTGGGACGTGCTCTAGGGAGTCCGAGGCCCCCGATATCGACACAGATAAAATCCCGCTAGACTACCGGGACCTGGCTGAAGTCTTTTGTAAGAGACGCGCGACCCATCTACCACCTCATCGCTCATACGACCTGGCGATCGATCTTCAGCCAGGTGCGACACCACCCCGCGGCCATCTCTATTCATTGTCCAACACCGAGACGCAGGCGATGGAGGAGTATGTTTCCAGTGGATTTCGCCATGGTACCATCCGGCCCTCCTCCTCACCTGCCGCTGCGGGGTTCTTTTTCGTGAAGAAACGCGATGGTAGTCTACGTCCCTGTGTCGATTATCGGGGTCTCAACAATATTACCATAAAGAACCGACATCCATTGCCTCTTACCAACTCTGCCCTGGACGCCCTCTCTGGTGCCACCATCTTCACTAAGTTGGACCTCCGGAGCGCCTACAACTTTGTGCGCATCAGAGAGGGCGATGAGTGGAAGACGGCCTTCATCACCCCTACAGGACATTACGAAAGTCTGGTCATCCCGTTTGGTCTCTGCAACGCACCTGCCGCTTTCCAACAGTTCATAAATGACGTTCTCAGAGACATGTTAGGCCGTTGGGCGTTCGTCTACCTGGACGACATCCTCATCTACTCCCGAACACTCAACGAGCACATCCAGCATGTCAGAGCGGTTCTAAAGAGATTGCTCGCCCACCAGCTATACTGTAAGTTGGAGAAGTGCGCTTTCCACGAGCGCTCCACCACGTTCCTGGGTTTTGTCATCTCGCCCCAGGGTGTGGCCATGGACCCGCAGAAATTTGAAGTTGTGAGTCATTGGCCCCTACCCAAGACTCTTAAACAGCTCCAGAGATTTCTCGGGTTTGCCAATTTTTATCGCCGCTTTATCCGGGACTACATTACCGTTGCAGCGCCACTAACCGCTCTGACCCGCCCATCATCTCACCTCTTCAATCTCACCCCAACTGCTGTCTCTGCCTTCCATGAGCTCTGTCGCCGCTTCACCACTGCTCCCATCCTCCTTCACCCGGATGCTGATAAACCATTCGTTGTGGAGGTGGACGCTTCGGATGTGGGCGCCGGGGCTGTTCTCTCCCAGCGAGGTCCAGACCAAAAACTGCACCCCTGCAGTTTTTTCTCCAAGAAATTTGACGCCACTCAGCAGCGATACGGAGTAGGGGACCGCGAGCTGCTGGCCATTAAGTGGGCCTTGGAGGAATGGCGACACTGGCTCCAGGGCGCCAGAGAGCCGTTCATCGTCTGGACCGACCACCAAAACCTCATTACAATCCGCACGTTAAAACAGCTGAACCCCAGCCAGGCGCGATGGGCACTATTCTTCGAAAATTACAATTTCCACCTGTCATACCGCCCGGGGTCCAAGAACACCAAAGCCGACGCCCTCTCCCGACAACACGAGGAAGACGTTCCCCGGGCGGACCCCGCGCCTGTACTGCCAGCCATCAAGATCCTCGCACCGCTCAGGTGGGACCTGGAAACGAGGGTTCGCCAGGCACAAGCTACGGAGACCGCACCAGCAGGTGTGCCGCCTGGCCGACTCTACGTCCCCAACGCCATCAGGGCCGAAGTACTCCAGTGGGGACACTCCTCCCCCCTTTCAGGACACCCCGGGAGACGGCGGACCCTACTGTTTGTACAACGTGCTTTCTGGTGGCCCAGTATGAAAAAGGACGTAGATGAGTTCGTCCAGGCGGGCCCAGTGTGTGCCAGGTCCAAGGACAGCAACAGACCATCACCCGGGGAACTTCAACCACTCCCGGTTCCCCGCCGACCCTGGACACACATTGCCATTGACTTCATCACGGGCCTGCCGGTTTCGGAAGGAAAGGATACCATCCTCACCATCGTCGACCGGTTCTCCAAAGCTGTTCACTTGGTGGCCCTCTCCGGTCTCCCGTCAGCTAAAAGGACAGCCGAGCTGATATTAGAGCACGTAGTCCGCCTGCATGGGTTCCCAAAGGACATCGTCTCGGACAGGGGGCCCCAGTTCACGTCCCGGTTCTGGAAGGCCTTCTGCCGTCTGATCAATTCCACCTGCAGTCTGTCCTCCGGGTACCACCCACAGACTAACGGTCAGACGGAGCGAACCAACCAACAACTGGAGCGCTACCTGAGATGCTTTATTGCTGATCGCCAGTGCTCCTGGGCCCGCTCCCTCATTTGGGCTGAACTGTCACACAACCTCCACCTATCTTCTGCCACCAACCTAAGCCCATTTGAGGTATGCTACGGCTTCCAACCTCCGATGTTCGATCATCAGGAACCGGAGGTGGAAGTGCCGTCGGCCCAACAGTTGGTTCGCCGGTGTCGACGGCTTTGGAAACAAGCAAACCACGCCATTCAAAGGGCCAATCGCCGTTACACCCTGCAACATCGCCGTCGACACCCACCGGGACGAATGTACCAAGTAGGTGATAAGGTATGGCTTTCAACAAAAAACCTACGCCTGCAGACTGAGTCAAGGAAACTGTCACCCAGATTCATCGGACCATACCGCATCAACCTCCGGATTAACCCTGTCACCTACCGGCTCCAGCTGCCTGCGCCGCTCCGGATCCATCCGGTATTCCACACCTCCCAGCTCAAACCCTTCATCACCTCACATATGGTTCCACCCACCCACCCTGCTCCTCCTCCCCGTATGATTGAGGGTGGTCCCGCCTACACCGTTCGCCGGATCCTTGACTCACGTCCTCGGGGCAGAGGGCTCCAGTAACTGGTGGATTGGGAAGGTTACGGTCCCGAGGAGAGATCTTGGATTCCGGCTCGGTTCGTCTTAGACCCCGAACTCATCCGGGACTACCGTCGTCGGGTATCCTCCACCCCAGGACCGTCGAGAGTCGGTCCTGGATGGGGGGGTACTGTCATGCACACTCATAACACGACCGGCACTAGGACCCGGAAGTAATACGGTCGGGTTTCAGGAAGCATAAAAGGAAACAAGATGACGCATCACATCGCTCAGTCAATGAGTTATGCCCGTGCTATCGCCGTCGCCTCGCTCGTCCAAACGTGAGTACTCACTTTCTTGGGTTATCGCTTCTGATTGGGTGTGTGTATTTAGAACGCGGGTTTATTTGTGTAAACTCTTGCTCTCGCTTCGGGAGAGTTCTAAGAATAACTTGCGTGGTTATCCTGCCTACTCGCGCTACTTCCGCGTTTGGGTTTACCATCCACGCTACAGGGCTAACTGCTAAGTCTTCTGCTTCATCTCCGGTTAGTCCGTGACAGAATTAGAGATCTGCAGGCTTTGTCAGTCTCCCCATCCTGCCTAGACTTTGCCCCTAGGCTAGTCAAAGCTATTCTGCATCCTTACCCGAACTACCGAAAGTTCCATTCTCGACCATGCACCCAGTTGTTCTTTAAGCCTTCTGTCCTCTGCCTTTTACAGCTCCGGAGCAGGAAAGACTTAACTTACTGTGTCCAATATGAGCTCTTCAGATTTACGTCCACCGCACTAGCCAGTGGCATAAATCAGAGCAGCTTTTCATTTGCTATGGGGGCCCAAACCAGGAGGCGGCTGCCACTACACAAATGCAGTCACATTGGGTGAGAGATGCTATTGCCTTAGCGTACGAGGTGTGTGGTCACACTTCGCCTCAAGGAGTCAGGGCTCATTCGACCAGGGGGATTGCCTCATCAATTGCTCTGGCAAGAGGTGGCCCCTTGCAGCAAGTGTGTGATGCGACAGGTTGGTCCTCTCCGCACACATTTGTCAGATTTTATAGTTTGGATGTCCATGCTACTCCAGCCTCGAGGGTCCTCGAGTCAGCATCCCAAAGTTATGTCTGAGACCGCTTTGGCTATTGTGCGCAAACGCTACACAACCTGGGGGTCCAGACACTTGCAGTGCAGCGGCGTTGGTATTCTTGTTCCCATAGCGTTTTCACGCAGCATCAAGTGTAGCTTTTGAAAGGGAACATCTCGGGTTACTAAGCTGAAGGTTTTGGAATGGCCATCGTCCCCTGACTTAAACATCATTAAAAATTTGTGGGTAGATCTTAAAAGAGCTGTGCATGCAAGGCGAATATAGAATATTACAGAACTAGAAGGCTTTTGCAAGGAAAAATGGGAGAAAATCCCAAGTACAAGAATTGAAAGACTTTTAGCTGGCTATAAAAAGCATTTGCAAGCTGTGATATCTGCCAGAGGAGGTGTTACTAAGTACTGATTATGTAGGCTGCCCAAACTTTTGCATAGTACCACAATAATGTTAAATTTTTTTTATCATTGTTCAATTTATGACATAAAAAGTAACTATGCACCAATGTTTGCTGAAAATATTGTGCATTTTTTCCATTTCCAAGAGAGACCAAAATCTGTTATTCATCAAGGGGTGCCTAAACGTTTGCATAAGACTGTACACACGTGGACAAAATTGTTGGTACCCTTCGGTCAATGAAAGAAAAACTCGCAATGGTCACAGAAATAACTTGAATCTGACAAAAGTAATAATAAATAAGAATTCTATAAATGTTAACCAATGAAAGTCAGACATTGCTTTTCAACCATGCTTCAACGGAATTATAAAAAAAAAATGAACTCTTGGAACAGGCCTGGACAAAAATGATGGTACCCCTAACTTAATAGTTAGTTGCACAACCTTTTGAGGCAATCACTGCAATCAAACGATTCCTGTAACTGTCACTGAGACTTCTGCACCTCTCTGCAGGTATTTTGGCCCACTCCTCATGAGCAAGCTGCTCCAGTTGTTTGCGGTTTGAAGGGTGCCTTTTCCAGACAGCATATTTCAGCTCCTTCCAAAGATGCTCAATAGGATTGAGGTCAGGGCTCATAGAAGGCCACTTTAGAATAGTCCAATGTTTTCCTCTTAGCCATTCTTGGGTATTTTTAGCTGTCCTGTTTCAAGGCCCATGACCTGCGACTGAAAGTTCCATTTTTGTCTCATCTGTCCATAGGACATTCTCCCAGAAGTCAACATGTAGTTTGGCATATTCCAGTCTGGCTTTTTTCTGATTTGTTTTCAACAATGGTGTCCTCCTTGGTCGTCTCACATGTAGTCCACTTTCGCTCAAACAACGACGGATGGTGCGCTCTGACACTGATGTTCCTTGAGCATGAAGTTGACCTTGGATCTCTTTAGACGTCTTCCTGGGCTCTTTTGTTACCATTGGGATTATCCGTCTCTTTGATTTGTCATGAATTTTCCTCGTGCGGCCACGTCCAGGGAGGTTGGCTACAGTCCCATGGATCTTAAATTTCTGAATAATATGTGCAACTGTAGTCACAGGAACATCTAGCTGCTTGGAAATGGTCTTATAGCCTTTACCTTTAACATGCTTGTCTATAATTTTCTTTCGAATCTCCTGAGACAACTCTTTCCTTTGCTTCCTCTGGTCCATGTTGAATGTGGTACATACCATGTCACCAAACAACACAATGACTACCTGGAGCCCTATATATAGGCCCACTGACTGATTACAAGATTGTAGACACCTGTGATGCTAATTAGTGGACACACCTTGAATTAACATGTCCCTTTGGTCACATTATTTTCAGTATTTTCTAGGGGTACCATCATTTTTGTCCAGGCCTGTTCCATGAGTTTATTTTTTTTTAATAATTCTGTTGAAGCATGGTTGAAAAGCAATGTCTGACTTTCATTGGTTAACATTCATAGAATTTTTTTTAATTATGACTTTTGTCAGATTAAAGTTATTTATGTGACCATTGTGAGTTTTTCTTTCATTAACCGAAGGGTACCAACAATTTTGTCCACGTGTGTATGTGGATAATTAAATATCAGTACATTATACAAAAATGTAAAGCACTAGCATTATCTGGATCTAAAGTGCTGTTTTTATAAGCTTTAAAAAAGTTGCAGTTATAAATCTAATTGTTTCTACTAGCACTATCCCAGATAATTTATGGGCTTGTAAAGGCAGCTGTTGAGGTGGGAGTCTAGATGCTATTGAAAAACCCTGTCTCATACACCTGTACTCAAGAAACAATCTGACAACACTGAACACACGAATTACATGCAGGTAATTTACATAAACTGAAAATCGAACCAGAAAATTTACTTAACTCCTTTCTGATTATGAGTAATTATACTCATAATTTTCTGCATAAATATTGATGTTTTGGACATCACCAACTCTGAAAAATGACCCAATATTCTAAAGGTGAAACAAATCTATTCAGCATTTTTATTGTTTAGTAATTTCTTTATACGGATTTTGTTCATTTAATTGCATGGTATTTTCTGCTGCTGAATTAATTTAATGGAGGGCTCTTTTTTTTTTTTGTCAGGTAACACTTTTGTTCCTATTTCACAAAGCAATGACCACTGGAATTAATAAAAATTCAGATGTACACTATATTGCCAACTCAAGACATATCTGTTTCTTTAAAACTTGGACTAATCTCCCTCACACCAGTTCCAACATGACTTCGCACCAGTTCACAAAGCAAGGTCCACTAAGACATGGACGAGTGAGTTTGGTGTGGAAGAATTTGACTTGCCTGCACAGAGTTCTGACTTCAACGTGATAGAACACCTTTGGAATGAATTAGTGGGGAGACTGCGAGCCAGCCCTTCTCGTCCAACATCAGTGTCTCACCTCCCAAATGTGCTTCTGAAAGAATGGTCAAAAATTCCCATGAACACACTCCTAAACCTTGTGGAAAGCCTTCCCAGAATAATGTATATCCTGTGAATTAAGGATTGGATGTTACTCAAGTTCGTATTCATTTGTAGGCGAGTGAATATTTACATTTAATCAAATGTGCGCCCGTGGTGGCGATGGTGCAGGGTGCTTGGGCCCGCTCATCGTTGCTTGCAACTATATTATTATTTTGAAGTATAGCTAATCTTACTTGAGAACAATCCTTGGCTACACTACCCAATGTTATTCTTACTTAAGTAATATTTTGGCTGACTATTTTTTAATTCTACTTTCTAATTAGGGCCCAAGCACTATAGGGTGTAGAGGACACTCTTGTTTTTTTAAGGATTTTTTTCCCCAACTTTTGGGCTTTTGGGGGCTCACAAACATGAAAATTGGCAGACACAAGAGATTTTGCTGCATAGCTCATACACACTTTCATGTATGCACACAGAACTCACATTTAGAGCTCATTCAGCTGAATAACTTTCAACGGGAAGTCAGTTATTTTGAGTCGTTCGCAAAAACGCACCCGATGATTGTGATATTCTCCCCCTAGGGTATTTATATGAGCGCCACCAAACTGGGCTCATGTGAAAGACATAGAGGGATTTTTGATCTCAAACATGTCATCCGTGACAATACCTTAAAAGTGGTTAATAACTTTCTGTGTGGCATTATATTGAGTGACAGTGCGCCTGGGATGGTGAAGGTGCAGGGTGTTTGGGCCCAAACGTCGTTGCTTGCAACTATTTTGAAGTACAGCTACTCTTACTTGAGTACAACTTTTGGCTATTCCACCCACCTCTGGATGGAAGTGGAGTGAATTTTGGCAATAGTTTGTATGTACATGGGGGTTCAGTGTTATATTTCTTAGTAGTATCAAAGGCCTGGAGCAGGGATAGCCTGGTGGATAAGGTGTTGAAATGCTGATCAGACAGTCCCAGAGGGTGTATTAATTGCTTAATAATGTCTAGGCATGTGGATCAAAATGAAGAGCAATTAAGGAAACAAAAGCAATTAAGGAAATTTGAAATGGCTGGAATTTTGTTAAGAATCGTCCAATACACTATCAAAATCTTTGTGGAAGAAATGTAGTGAGAAAAAAATCATTAATGGAGATCACTTAAACACTTGGTGCAGCTGCATGGTAAAAAGCTATGTTTAATTGTGAAAGTAAGAGCATTTCCCCACACACAGTGTGATGAGAATTGGGATTAAACAACTGTGTGGCATTAAAAACACCACTTGTTAGTGAGATGAATGAGGAAAGAAACACTTAAATTTGATAGAGGTTATAGAGATTGGACATTTGAGCAATGGAAAAAGATCATGTGGTCTGATGAGGACAGATTGACCCTAGTCCATTATAAATAGTGTCCACTTGACAAGCCTCTGGAGGCAGTGTTATGATTTGGGGATGCTTCAGTTGCTCAGTTCGAGGTTCAACAAAATTATGTGGTAATAAAATTGTCAGTTGACTACCTGTCAGGGTATCATATATGGACTTTTTTTTGCTGACGGAATAGGCATATTCCATGATTCAAATTACAAGTATAGGAAGATCTGGGAGCATGAGGAACCATTTTCACACATTACAGTAATTCACCACCACACTGCGCACCATAATCAAAGCTAATGGTAGTCAAAGGAATCTTGGAGTGTGCAACCTTTCTTTTGACCAGACATTGTATACATAAACCTAAGCTAAGCTACAGTGCTGCTCTTCTCACAGCACAATGACCAGTAGCTGGCTGAAAAGTTAACTGAATAAATGCAATGTATTTATTTACTGGTAGTAGTGTTAATTCCGTCAACAAAAATAATGATAAAAAGAGAAAACAGGGAGAAGGAAAGAGAGAGGAAGATTGAGAGAAAGAGAAGAGAAAAAAGAGAAGAGAAGCAAAGAGGGAGAAGAAGGGAGAGCAGAGAGTGTGTCTGTGTGTGTGTGTGTGTGTGTGTAAAGGGAGAGCCAGAAGGAAACACAGACACGAGGGCTTCCTAAGATGTAAAGCAACCAGTCACTTCACCATCAAAAAACCTGAGTGATCAGTGAGAGTGGGGAAGACAGCATCTAAACATACCAGTTCACCATAATACTCTACATTCATGGCTATTCGGGCGGCCCGGTGGTGTAGTGGTTAGCACTGTCGACTTGCACCGCCAGGGTCCAGGCTCGATTCCCGTCTCTGTGTGCATGGAGTTTGCATGTTCTCCCCGTGTTTGATGGGTTTCCTCCGGGTACTCCTGTTTCCTCCCACAGTCCAAAGATATGTAGGTTAGGCTAATTGCGATCCCAAATTGCCCGTAGTGTGTGAATGAGTGAGTGTATGTGTGTGTGTCTGTGCCCTGCGATGGATTGGCACCCTGTCCAGGGTGTACCTAAGTCTCCTGGGATAGGCTCCAGGCCCTAACCCTGAATACAGGATTAAGTGGTATAGATGATGAGTGAGTGGAAGGCTATTCCATAACTTTGGAGTTTTGTAAGAAAAGGCTTTAGCCCTGGCTCTACTTTTTATAACACATGGTACTGACAAGCAGCCTGCATCCTTTGATCAAAGTAGGTGCGGCAGATCACTAGCAGTTCACTCAGATACTGCGGCGCGAGACCATTTAATGCTTTACATGACAAAAGTAGGATTTTAAAATAAATGCAAAATTTTACAGGGAGCCAATGCAGTATGGATAAGATAGGAGTGATATACTTGTATCTTCTGCTTCTAGTGAGGACTGTCGTTGCTCCATTCTGGACTAACTGAAGCTTGTTTATGCATCTAGTTGAACAACCAGATAGTAAGGAATTACAATAGTCCAACCTTGAGGTGATAAAAACATGAACTAATTTTTCTGCAATCATTTTGTGACAATATATTTCTTATCTTTGCATTGTTTCTGAGGTGAAAGAATGCTATCTTGGTAATATTATCTACATGTGCTTCAAATGAAAGACTGGAATGTATAATCACACCAAGGTCGTTTACTGTTGCACTTAATGGAACAGAAGTTACTGTGTGATCAAAAAGCTTGCTTATAGCTACAAGTGGTCCTATGACAAAAACTTCTGTCTTATCAGGATTAAGCAAAAGGAAGTTAATTATCATCCAGTATCTTATGTTCTTCACACATTGCTCAACTTTATTAAGCTGTTTTTTCTCATCTGGTTTTGCTGAGATATATAACTGTGTGTCATCAGCATAACAATGAAAACTAATACCATGCTCATGAATGATGTTGCTCAGACGAAGCACGTAAGGAGAAAAAACAGTGGGCCTAAAACCGAACCCCGTGGGACACCAAACTCCACTTGAGAACATGCAGACCAGTTGAAATCAGCATGCAATATTGTTGACAAAAAAAGACGAGACTAAAATGTTGTTTTAAAAACATTTAAACTAATCAAACATCTGTCTTTATTTTTGTCAACATTAAATTTTTGTCCCAATCCACTGTAATATATGTTAATTCGTTATGTGTCGGAATGTTACAAGCTTAGTCATCTTTAAATCTTTGTCATGACAGCAGTATTACTCATGCCAAAGAGAAGAGACAATATTTGGGCCCATTTACTTTATATTAAAATGGAGAAAAGAAGCAGACATGTAGTAATACCGGAGGGGAAACAGTGTGGGCACACAATTGCTGGGAAAAATACCACAAACCTGAAGAGACGCATCAAGGCATACCATAAAAATCTCAAAGTAACTTTACTGCCTCTTTGCGATAATTATCCTTCGTTATGTGTGATGTATTTTATTTTATTTGATAGCTAAACGTTGCCAAACCCAACAGGCTAGCAAAATATTTTGACCCATAGACGCTATCCTTACAACAGTCCAAGTGTGTAAATTCATATTTAAAATAAAATAAAAAAAACACTTTAATTGTATTGTCCATACTGCTCCTATAGTTGTGTAGTTAAAAAAATATATTGGACATGCATCAGTTGTTGTGATGGTTAGAAATAAATTAGAAAATTAAATATAATTAGCTGAAAACATCAGATGAAAAGCTAAATTTTAAACGTTGAGATAATTATTTGGTGAAAAACTGGAAAATATAATGGTTTTGGCTTAATTAATAATAATATTATAAATGTTACATTTTCATTACTAAAGCTAGACTAAACTACTTAAAGGTTCATCTGAATAAAACTAGATTAAAATGCCCAGACTTTCAGTCGACTAAAACTTGAGCAAACAAAAATAGGATTGACTAAATATGATAAAAACTAATATGGACATTTATCCCTAAATTGAAAATTAACACTACCTGGTAGAAATCTGCTATAGAATTGTATAATTAAATTTATTTTTGCTACATCTGCTACCCTCTCACTTTCTCTGATCTGCCTTATTGCTTTCTCTCCATCAATGTCTAATCGTACTGTAGGTCCTTTAAGTGGTAGTGTTCTACCAATGACCTGCTGCACGCACATGTGTATGTGTGTGTGTGTGTGTGTGTGAGAGAGAGAGACAGAGAGAGAGAGACTTGTTAAAGATCATATGTAAGCGATAAGAGTGTGTGTTGTAGTTCATGGCATCAAAAAAGTCAGGCTAAAAATATCATTAAAATAGAGTGGGCCACTGGGAAACTTTTTAAACTTGCTGAAAGCCCAACTGCCGACCACTTTCCTGGCTTTGGGTGCAACTCATGATGCTGCTCATCTGGATTCCCTGTGAGCCCTAAAAGCAGATATCACAAAATGAGTCTCAAGGAGTCTCACCAGATACTTATAGCATGCACTGAAAAAGATACCCCATCAGCCTTTCAGGAATTTCATTATACTTGCTGCAGAAGGGCAGCAACCCCTAAGCTGACAATACTGTATAGAGTGCCGAATCCTGCTGAGACATGGCTAGGTCTTGTCTAACAGGACAGACATATATTAAAGAATATTAGATATGGGAGAAATTTCAAGTAATAAATATAATATCCGGTCCAGAAAACCGTATAAGAAGGGGTTTCCTTTTCTAACACAATAAATGCGGCCTATGAAGTCCTTGGCAATTTTCTGATCAATCAGGTCAGGTTTCTCAGGTATAGCAGAGCTGGGCACCCCTGTGCAACTATCTGTATAGTGTATCGGCAATTGCATTGTGTAGTAAAAAGGAATTATAGCCTATAATTAGTCAGGAATTTGTAATGTAACTTGATAATTACAAATACAGTCATAGAATTTAATAGAAAAGCAGAATAAATCCAAAACTGTCGCCATACAAATACACAACTAAGATCAGTGTGAATACGAAACATCAGCAACAAAATCAGAATCCAAAAGTCAAAGAACCAGAAGAACAAACAATACAAATGGCTAATGTCAGATTAGAATCAATTACTTGTTAAAAGTATACTGTGTAAGGCCAGAATATGATTCAATAATCCGACTATAATTATGTATAACTATATATAACAATAATAATAACTTTGTCAGTGTGTGTGTGTGTGTGTGTGTGTGTGTGAGATCAGAACTTTTAAGAGGGTCAATGTGTCCTTGAGGTTAGGTGTTGTAGTTCATGGCATCAATGTTACTGTGGGAAGTGAAGTCCATGCCAGAAGATGGTTGGACCGTTGATCAAACTGGATCCAATGTATTTAAGACCTAGAGCTTAAATTCCCTACTTTGTTGAAAAACGATGTAGAATCATTTTTAGCAGATGGATTGCAGTTATAGTTCAGGAATAACCTCTTGCTGCACTGTATAATATTTTTTTTCCAGAAAGAAAGTGAAAAAAAAAACCATCTACAGTATAGGCAGATTATACAGTAGATAAAAAGAAACTCTTCATATGAGAGTTGAAATAGTGATTCTCTTATGTTTAGGAACTATGAGCATTGCTTTATTCTAATTTCTGACTTCATATAGCATCTAAACACACTGTAGTATGTAGGTTACTCTTTCTCACACACACACACACACACACACACACACACACACACACACACACACACACATGTTTTTAGTCTCTGTCTCCTCTGTCAGTGTGTTACATAATCAACCTCACAAATTACCAGAAAAAAGGACCAGGTGAAAGAGTAAAAACTGCCTGGTTACAACATGATGCTATGTAGGCCTGCATAGGTTACATCTATCAGCAGTGCATATGATTCTGTAAATGCCTGTTGCTTACAAACAAAAACACACAAGTGCAAACACTAGTGAACTAGCTACAGTGTAAAGATAAAAAATATCACTCTCACCAGTTAATATGCATGTTAATATGTGTCTTTGCATTTTGTTCTCAGATCTGTCAAAAATGTTGGAGTTAACAATTTACAGCCATGACATTATGACCACCTGCCTAATATTGAGTAGGTCTCCCATTTTCGGACAGCATGGGCCAGCCTTGACTCCCCATGTACATCAGTAAGCCTTGGCCACCCATCACTCAGTCACCAATTCACTGGTCTTAATTCCTTGCATTAATTTTGGTCTGTCCTGACCACTGCAAGCTGGGAACATCCCACAATACCTGCAGTTTTGGAGTTGCTCTGACCCAGTCCTCTAACCATTATAATTTGGCCCTGGTCAAAATTACTCAAATCATTATGTTTGCCCATTTTTCCAGCTTCCAACACATCAACTTCAAGAGAATAATGTTCACTTGCTGCCAATACAAGGCAATCTTAGAAGAAAACCTGTTAGAGTCTGCAAAAGTTGTGGAGATTCACCTTCCAGCAGGACAACGGCACTAAAATACAGCCAGATCATGGTTTAGATCACAGCATATTCATGTGTTATACTGGCCCAATTGAGGATCTGTGGCGAGACTTGAAAATTACTGTTCACAGACTCTCTCCATCCAATCTGACTGATCTTTAGCTATTTTGCAAAGAAGAACTGGCAAAAGTTTTACCTTTCATAGGAAAAGGTGATAGAGACATATCCCAAAATTATAAATACCCCAGTAATTGCAGCTCTATTGACTCAGGAGGTGAATACAAATGCCACATTTTTCAGATATTTACTGTATTTATAAAACATTTTGAAAGTCATTTATCATTTTCCTTCCACTTCACAATTATATGCCACTTTGTGATGGTTTATCACATAAAATCTCAATAAAATACATTTACAGATGAACTGGAGACGCACTGATGCACATGGGGAGTGGGAGCGAGGTGGGAGGATGGTCCACGTAGTCTGATTGAATTGAAGTGCTATGGAAATTGATGAAAAGGTTAATTCTGGTTGTGATAGACAGGTGTCAGAACACACAGTGCATCACTGTTTAGGCACGTGGTCATCATGTTATGGCTGATCATTGTAGCTAAAACATACATCATAATTAGAACAATAACCCGGACTCAAATAAATTTTGTGAAGTCCTGCTCCTGACACTGACTGATGTTTTGTAAACTTTCTAGTAGTAGTGTTGCCAACTATTTTACATGGACTGTATCTAAAGCCTGCTAGAAAACTCACTAGATGTCGCTAGATGATGCTTTACACTAATTTGCATATTGATAACTTTATCACGCAGTATTTGCCTAAATCTCTCATATAAACTGTACATGTAGTAAAGTGAAAAGATTATGCCATTGTTATTTGTTGTTATTATTTATTATTGTACATCTATTCTGTTCTATAGTATAGTATATTATGATTCATTCACAAGAAAAAAAACCAAACAGTCAAATTAAATGCAGTACTTAAAAAAAGACTCTGGCATGTACATGCACATCTCAATCAGGCCTCTGCCAGCGGCTGTGCTGTTGGCTAGACGTGCTTCCTTTTTCTTTTTTTCACTTCGTTACTGGAGCAGAGGGTGAGAGGGGAATTTTTACATCTACTGTAGCAAGTACGACTGCACTTTCATGGGCAGTTATGGTAGTTAAATCTAGCGGCAAAGTTGGCAACACTGATTTCTGCTTTGTCTATGATTACGCTAATAAACATACATGTGCAATCAACCTTGCATTAAAGCCTACAACAACCAGGTTATGGTGAGTTGTGGCAGTAGGGGAAACAACAAGAACAGCTATCCGCCACTCATGCCACTGGAAATGAACAAATTTACAACAACAACAAAAAAAATACAGCTGTTGGGAAACTCCAGTATAAAACTCATGTAATGTATTGAAATATGATGGAGATCCCAGAAATGTCAATATTTCCAACTATCAAATTAGGCGCATCTTTTTGCAGAGTGACAATAACAGGATTCCTCGTTTGGTTATTCGTTTGGTTAGCTGAGCTGAGCTAGAGTAGCATGGCCAGTCAGGGGTGAGGTCACACAGTTCTGTGATGGTGTTGCTGCGCTATTCTTTAACATCTTTGATCACTCTCAATGGGGAAAGAATAAATGACTTGACAGTCAAACAAAGGCCAAGACATACAGCCAAATTTGCTACAGAGTTCACAATCCTTGTTTCAGGCAGAGGATAAACTGAACCAGCCCTCCTTTCCCATCGGGGACTTGAACAAGACAAGACTGAATTGGCATTCTAAGACATTCACTGATCTCATCATGTGCCTAGACAAGTTGTTATACAAGGGAACACAAGCGTCCCTATTCTCAAGTCTGCTTGACCAAGGTCAAAGTCAAAACCCTGATTTTGCAAGTTTCTCATACCCGACTCAGCAGAACATCCGCAGTGTAAAGAAAGGGATCAAGACTTTTACTGTGGATCCTTCACTCACCTCATCATACAGTGTCTGACATGAGGCTCCTCACTTGGCAATGGAAACACACTCCTCTCTTTTTCAACCTTGCCACCTTACTGGAACAATAAATAAGCCATTTTACAATTATGATTGCACATGCTGTATACTGATTAACAGCCCAAGGAAAGAAAAATTCCCTGTGTTTTCTCTCTGTTATTATGAATACAATGACATTTGTAGTGGCAGTTTCTCCTCTGTAATAGCCCTTCCCAGTTCACCACTGCTGGTTAGACTCCCAAGCTGACCAACTTTTAGCTTTTCTGTTATTGAAAAAAGCTTTCACTATAATAAAAAGTCCCTATAATAAAAAACATCTTGACCCAGCATTGTCATTTATAGAGAAGGTGAATGGCTCATAAAAAAGGGGGTCAGGGTCATTCTCCTACAATGCCAAGGACGTCATCCTAAACTATATCCAGTGACCTTGGTCTCTTGTTAGATCTCTCTGGCCAAACGTAATTACAACACAAGAAACCATGTACTACTGGCTGTCAAAATAAAAAGAATGAAGTCACTATGAGCTGGACACCCATTTGTAGTACAATGACCACTGAAACCGTATCTCAAACCGTCGTATCTCAAAACAACTAAAATGTCCATTCCTTAAAGAAGAAAGATTGATTCTCATCATCAAGCAATTCTTCTCACGATCCAATTTCACATTCTCTTGGAAAAAAACTTTCTTTAATAATTAGGTTTTATACAGTAGGAGTCACTATTCAGAACATAGATATTCCAATCAGCAGCAAAGATCTTCCACACCACCTTAATTGTCAGTATAAGGTCTAAGTATGTACCTCCTAATATTTATGATAAATAACAAGTCACATGGGCTCATGCATTTCTACACCAAGGAAACCCACACACACAGTTTATATGGACCTTTTTGTGCAGACCATCAGAAAAATCTGCCCAGTTGTTGCCTGTCTTATTATTAGACCTGGCTATTTCCCTGGAATGCTACCATCACTAATTCCTGTATAATTAACAAGCAGATTCGCATGAGTGAATAGATCTGGCTTGTAATAAACAATAAAACTACACAAAGCGTTTAGCAGATCCCCAATGAATGTATATACGTATCAGTTTATAACTACCAGTAAATATGTACATTATGCAGGTGATGTATAATGCATCACTGTTACAGTGGATCTTTAATTTGTTATATTAACAAGTAAACTTCCAGGCTGCCACATTTCTGCCACTAGGGCTCAGTGTTAAGGGGCCATATGATGTGGGGGTGGTGTGGGAGGGTATTGGACTGGTCCTTTTTTTTCAGCAGCACTGATACTGGATTGATGTTGCAATGAAGGCTTTTTTTTTTTAAACTGGAGATTGTAATAATATCAGCAACAAATTCAAACTAGACATCCAGAGGTCAGGTTGTACCAGCACCCAGTAGCTATGCTTAAATGTTTGCAAATTATTTGCTTTATAAACATATGCCAATCCTAAAAAGATTACCCAAAGGAGAATGGAATTGCAATTTGAGATATGAGAATCCAAGTGTCACTACAACACCTGGCAACAAAAAAACAAAAATGAAATTTAAAAAAGGGAATCACCACATTTAGAGCCTAGCAACACAAATATGACCAAAGATTTTTGCTTAATAGCTGAGCTTCTAGCTTCATAAACCATACTTTAACAAAAGATATATAATATTAATTTAATTAATGGCATACTTTTTTTCCAGGTAGAAGAATATATAAAAGGAAAATATAAAACCACCAAGCAAACAATCCTAGCAATTATCAAAAACTAAATAATAATAATAATAATAATGTAACTGTAATAATAATAAACAAACAAAATGTACATGATGTCATATTTTTCTTTAGCACTGAATATTTCCATTTTTCCTCCCTAGTAAAATGACTATTATTTTTTGTTTGTTTGTTTTATTGTCTACAAAGTAAAAAAGATGGGTGAACTTCCTGTAAGCATGCTAATTTGATAAATTTTGCCAGGGGTTGTATCATGTTAAAAATAAATCCTTATGTACTTTAGACTAAAGCAATTAATATAAGTAAATAAACAAAGGACTAACTTACTAAAAAAAAACATTCTGGGTGTAGATGCAATGCAAATGCTTCTACACTCGACCTCTGAATCAAAGTATCCGTCCATTTGAACCTGACAGTAGTTAAGTTCAGTTTTATTTGTCTAGCCCTTTGTCCCGGGTGAGCATGGCGTGAGCCGACAGCTACATGGAAAAATCGCTTTGGTGAAAACAGGAAAAACTAGAAGAACTATACAACAGGGAACTCATCCCCATTTGGGTAATATTAGCAGATAGCATGACCATAAATGAACCCCTGCAATATCTGGGTACTAAAAGTTCCAAAAGTTTAATTATGGAGACTATTAACTGATGGAGACTCATGTGCATGATTGTAGCAATTTTAGTTCAGAATTAAAGAAAACGAGAGAGAGAGAGAGAGAGAGAGAGAGAGAGAGAAACAGTTAGGTATACTCATAGTACCATAATAGAAAGGGTCAATGTATATTTTGTGCAGAGTGCAAGCAGTGATTCCAGCAGGACTAGCTATGACAGCAGATCTAAAAGGGAGAGCCAGAAGGAAACACAGACATGATCACACCCTACAGGCAATTATGAAATTTGGGGATGCCAACTATCCTACCCGGCCTTCAGTTGGTGGGAGGAAACCAGATTGCCCAGAGGAAACCTACACACACACACAGAGTCAAAGCGGGATTTGGACCGTCGTCCTTGGATGTGTGAGGCCACAGTGCTAACCATTATGTATAAGAACACGTGAAATGCTTTGTAAGAAAACAAACTCTGCCCCCACTTGAGTTTTTCTTACATGAGTTACCAGCAAGCAGCCTGCACCTTTTGATCGAAGTAAGCATGGTGTATCTTAAAATACTGGCAGTTCACTCAGGTACCATGGGACAAAAACAAAAAACCTCTTCTAAAAATACTCAATTCTTGAGTATCCTAGAGCAGTATGATCTTTTAAACGCAATACTTGTATTTGTGCCACATACTACTCTGATAGTTCACAGAGAAAAATAATTCCTTGAAGTTGACACTAGTAGGCCACATAATATTATCTATTAAAATTGGCTATTTCCAGTTTTCATTTCAATCTTTTGAGATTTCTGCACACATAAAAATGCCAGGTCTTCATTAAAAGAATATATTAATTAACAGTATTGATTGGCATACCATGACCATGATGTCACATGAATCATAATTTTCAACAAAATGTTTTGGTACCAATTATTGGCTAACAGAGAAGTTTTTTCATGGCACTGTAATATTATAATAAAAATTATAATCAGTAACTGATGCAGTGAGTAGCTTCATATTTCCTAAACAACCATGTCAGAAAACATGTTGCAGCAAAGATGTTACACTGTTTCAGAAGGGTCAAATTATTGCATCAGGAAAATAGCTAAGGAAATGGCCAAACTATTAAAATTGGGTGAGAGTTGTCAAAGCATTTTTAAATTGTAAAAAATTCTGAGGAAATAATGTGGTTGGTAAAACATGCTGAGTGACTTATCAATGAGGCTAAGCATAAAGAATGGACTGTGAAGGTCATGTGGTAAGTCTAGATTTACCTAGTTTCAGAGTGATGGGCCATCAGGGCAAAAAGAGAGTAGATGAAGTGATGAAGATGAAGAGTAGATGATCTATCATACAAACCTGAGGGGGAAGGGTTATGATCTGTGGTTTATTTCAGTTGTTTCAGCAACATTATATGACCAACAATTGAGGTCAGCTGACTGCCAAAATGACCAGATTTTTTCCTTCAGTGGATTTTTCTCCCTGTACCGGCACATGCACATTCCAAGATGACAATGGCAGGTTTTATTGCGCTCAATTTGAGTAAGAGTGGTTCAGGGAGCATGAGACATTACTTTCACACATGGATTGGCCACCACACACTCCAGATCTTAACCACTTTGAGAATCTTTGGTATGTGCTGAAGAAGATTTTACAGTATGCAATAAAATTGTTTTAATATTTTTTTATGTCAACACATATCAATGATATCAATATTGATATTACTCTATTACTGAGTAACATAAGTTTAGTGCAACATTTATTTAAGGCATTAGGCCAACAACTACTGTATGTGGTCTTCAAACCTGGTTCTTCTTGCTCTCCCTGTTAACCAAAGGGTAACAACAAAATAGGCAATGTTATGTATATTTACATAACATATTTACATGTATATAATATTAGGGGCATTTACTGATTTTGTTAGCTGTATATATCTTTAGTGAAAACTAGCCTATTGATGAGACATTTTTGTTTTTTGGCGAATTTGGTAACACAAAGATGTAGCCCTCTTAGACATACTAACACTATTGATGAAATAACAAAAGTTTGCAAACCAGACAGCCACCTACCCTACAATGGAGCTGTGACACAAGTTAAGGTATAAGGCACTAACTTAATGTTAAAGTGCACCGAAAGTTGTGAAAGCTGATTAAATTAAAGCCGATCTTCAGCAAACAACAATATACTAATTTCTACTAAATACTAATCTTTACTAAATACTTATTACAACTAATCAGAAGGTCATGAGTTCCAACCCCAGCACTGCTAAGCAACCATTGTTGGGCCTTTGAGCAATGCGTTAACTTTCAACTCTTTCGATAAAGTATAAATTAGACTATTATAGGAATGATTTCAAACAATAATGAATAAGCCCAAAGGGAGAAACTCAATAACCTGGAGTCATACAGTCAGAACAATATCTAGGCTCTCAACCTAAAGAAAAAAATAAATATTTATCATTGATAATCATTCAATCATTAATTTAAGAAGAAGAAAAAAAAACTGTGTTCACCATTTCATCGTATCATGTTGGAAACCAAAGTTTTATATTCCTCAGGGTCATCATTAGTATATTCACCAGTAACAACCTATCATGTTAAATTAATACAATAACAGTTGTAAAAAAAAAATAAAAAAAATTTAAAAGTCAAAAGATTCTCATTTAGCTAATAAGCCTAAGTAAAGCACAGCTTCTTCAGCAGCTTTTTCTAAACTTCTACTAGTGCATCATTGAGTCCCTAATCACATATTGCATAACAGTGTACTCACAGGTACTCATGATGCACCTCAGAAGACATGAAGACACTCTAGTGCCCTCATCAAAACATCAGAAAATCCCTGAAGGAATTTTACAAAGCTCAATACACCTGGCAAGCCTATAACATTTCCAAATATAAGCCACCCAAACACAGCATTTTTACCCCCATTGCTTTTTGTTAAAAGCTACAGGACCCTGTATATCCTTTTTCTCCCCTTCTTCTTACTATTCAAAACTCAAAACAATGTCACACCACATTACTCTGCGATACAATAATATGGACGTGAGCCATTACGCCATTGTGGACACTGGTGTAACCCATTATTATCATCCAAGTGCAATTAAGTCCTTTTAAGCTGGTCTGTTTTAAGGCATGGTGGTTGCCTAGCATGCCACAAGCTGGAGGTGTGCCAAAAGAGAAGAATTTTCAAAGAATCGTTTTTTCAATTATACAGCATGTTTAACAAGGCTTTGGTATCTGCATAGCCCACCTTGTGCATATTTTCTTTCTAAACAAATCTTTTGACACACATCACACAGCTCCGCTCTGCAACCACAGCAGGCAGACCGAAACACACACATATGTATGAGATGACACTGACAGCTACCTGAGGCTGCACCGGTGTTCGGTCAAAACATGCTATGTATCTAAATGTGTTACAAAGATGTTGTGGAATACATTGCCTGAAGAACAATGTCAAGATCTTATTTTCATCACAACTTCTCGACATTTAAAATGTGTAAATATTTGCATATACACACTGGTTTTGCTGCACAATGGAGAGGTTAGCTGGTAATGGCCTGCTGAGGAATACTGTGCACATTTTTTATTTACAGAACAGCTTTTTGACTTTTTAATGTCTAAATATTTTCATCTACATACTGGTTTTGTTGGAACATGCTAAAGTGAGCTGATGGTATTTTGACGAAGATTGCAAATATTAACGTTTCACATTTTTTACCTTTAACACAACACTCACAGTTTCATGTTAGTACAGTATGATATTTTGACAAGGCAAATCTCAATCAGAGAGCAAGAGAGAGAGATGCTGTCTGTAGGGGGAAGGGTCTATAAAGATAGGTGAAGCACAGTTCATCGCTGATTGACAGCAACACACATGGAGAAGATATTTAAATAAAGTCAGAGAAAATGTACACTGCAATATGAAAAGGTTAATGCCCTCTAGAGCACAGTACAGAAAATAGAGGAAAGAAGATGAGGAGAGAAAAGAGATCTGCATACAGATACATGTTATAATGATATTAACTAATTTGAATACAGTATTGTAGTTCTTTAAGCTGGCTTATCATCACAGTGATAAATGTTTGTTAACCTAAGTGACTGAGCAGACCAAACTGTACCCAGTTAAACACATTACATAAATTACTACAACAATATTTTAACAACCCTACGAAAGCATTGTTTCATGGGTTACTTGGGAATCTATTTTGCTGTACACAAAAAGGTGATAAAGTTTAATTAAATATACTGAATAATGTAATAGAGAATATTTACTTAATTATTAGTAAATTAAATGTAAAACATTCAAGTATTTATGGTGTGTGCTTTAGATTCATGTATTAATTCATGAAACAAACGTTTTGTTTTTGTAGAGTGATAAAGTTTGTGGAAAGTTTACTTTCCCAGCTTTCACTGTTTCTCCAGTTATTTTTTTCAATTATTTTAATTGGTGTAACAGTTATTTTTGCTAGCATTATAATAATTGATGATAATTGCTTACTTAAATGCAATATATTATACATCAAAATACCGCTGGCTTGCATATGTATAGTATGATTACATCAAGAAGTACATCCAGTTTCTCGACTGCTGCTGCATCAGTTTCTGATGTTCAGCCACATCGACACAAGGGTTTACAAGATGCAGGTGAGGGTTTCCATTTGTGTAATATAATTTTCAGTGATGAATGACCTGGATGAAAAATATCTTGTATCAGAAATTTAATATTTGTCAGGCCTACCTAAAGCTAACATGGCCATTTAGAGCTGTTGTTTTCTGTAAAATAAAAATTTAAAAATAAACCTCTGGGAGATTTACCCCAATATGTGGGTGGCCCTTAGAATTTCTGCCACTAACCCAGTGGCTTCTGCAGAGGGGAGCGTTTGAAAACTGAAGCTCATCAAAACTTGTTTGAGATCCTCATTGTCCCAGGACCATCTCGATGGATTGGTTATGATGAGCATAAACAGAGTGTTATCCTGGAGACATATGAACAGTTTGACAGCAAAATGAGATAACTCCATTTCTGCAGGTTTGAGAAAAACATGTTTTTTCAAATGATGCAAGTATTGCAAACTGATAGAAAATATTTTGTGCATGTTTTCTTTGAGTCACAAGGGTGTTAAAAAGCACAAATGGCAAAATATATTGGGTTATATAAACTCCAATTTTATGTGATTTTTTAAAAAGTTATAATTCCATCTCCCACAGTTTTGGCACAATGGATAAATCAGACTTTGTTTGGGGTTATTTAGTTGTTTGGAAGCAATTTAGTGTCAATGATATATTGGTGTAGTTAAAGTATAGCAAACTCATGATTTGTGATTTTGTAGTTAGTAGAACAGTTGGTCAAACAGAAAGTGGCAGCAAATTAGCTCAAGCTAAGAAATGTTGAGTTTGGTTCCACACAAAACCTTTTAAATTAAAAAGATTATTGAAGATCATAAAAAACATTATAAGCAATACCAAACTTCAGTTTTCATCATCATCATCATCATCATCTACCAGTTTTAGTTTCACTTCGGTACATGACGACAACTCACTATCAAAGTTCAGGTATGCACATAGGTCATATTGCACGTCTTACACAAATAGTTTTGTTAATTATATAACATCATGGAGCGAGTGCAATGGAAGTATCAGAGTATAAATGTTCTTGGCTTAAACATTCTCCAAAACCCTTTAAACACATTCAAACCACTATCGTCAGCCACTGTGTTACACAACAACTATCTTTATTTCGATGATCACATAACAGAAAGATATGATATGATTGGCTCATCCAGCTGTGGCAGCTTTTGCTCGAAAATCTGCTGAACATGTGTCGTACTTTTGTGTCTACTGAACATGTGTCGTAAGTCTGGAAAGGCTTCTAAAATTAGGTTATATATCTGTTCTTAAATTAAATGTTTTGTTACTGGGTGCTAATTAGTACAGTAATTGTATTAGGGAGAGTTTGCATTTTACTTAAGGGAGACAAAATCCAAAAAATACATTTATGACATGCTCATATTTGTTTTAAACCCATTTAAAGATGTTATGTTTGTTTTTTCACTTGAACACCAGAAAAGTGCTTCCCATTGTGGTGACACAGCACCGTTTCTAAGCGCAATAAATGTAAATACTTATGCTGTCTGACACCCTGTGGTACACTTGCACTGTGCAATACTTTATACTGAACTTGCATGTACACCTGTGTGCATATGATTACTTGTTTATGTAATATCTCTTCTCAACCTACCGTGCAGACGTTTCCATCACTCTTCTTAGCATGTTCTTTCTCACTTTGTCTTGACTTTTTTATTTTACCTAATTTCACATTCTACAATACTTCATTTCATCTTACTGTATTTTTACAGGCATGTTTTTCTTTTTTTAGATTTGAACATGGTCTGGCAACAGGGTGGCTTAGTGGTTAGCACTGTTACCTTGAACCTCCAGGGTCCAGGTTTGATTTCCACCTCACATGTTCTCTTTGAACTTGGTGGGTTTCCTCTATGTGCTCTGGTTTCCTCCCATGGTCCAAAGACATGCAGTAGGTTAATTGTCGTTCCTAAATTGCCTGTAGTGTGCGAAAGAGCGTTTGAGTGTTTGTGCATATACCTGTATGTCCTGCGATGGACAGGGTGGACCGCACCTCAGTCCCGATGTCTTCTGGAATAGGCTCCAGGCCCAGTGCGACCCTGTATCCAGTATAAAGCGGCATAGACAGAGTGAGTGAGTGAGAGTGAGAGTGAGTGAGAGTGAGTGAGTGAGTGAGTGAGTGAGTGAGAGTCTTCATTTGTACAGTTTATGTTATATTTACTGCATTAACCTTTACTGTGATAGCATCTTCTGTCTTGATCCAAACAATATCTCATTGTACGGTGTACAGTGACAATGAAGGTACATTATTATCTTTTCATTTTAACAGTCCTGAACACCTTAGGCTTAAATAAAATGGCATTTGCAGTGGTACCCTTTACGAGCATTTATTAGATATGCTCCTACCAAAATGTGTAAGAGCAATTATTTTGAGAGTTTAAATAACCATAATGTATTATTTGAAGTTAATAAGCAATGCTGATTAAAATCTTATCATCATCATCATCATCATCATCTCTCTCTCTCTCTCTCAACAGATGGGCTGTTAACATGCCTGTTGCCACAGACATGCAGCTTGAGAGATAGGAGGTTGTGCCAAACCCCTGCCGGCTTGACTTCACTTATTATGCTTCTCTGTCCCCTGCCAAATCTCCCCACTTGGTTTCCCCCTGCAGATGACACTGCCATAACTGCAGCCCTGACATTATAACACGATTATTAACAAACAGCACACAGCTCAAAGCACCATGGCATATATGGGCATGACAGAGAGAAATAGCCTCTCTCTCTCTTTCTCTCTCTCTGACACACACACACACACACACACACACACACATACATTTATATCTACTAACAAAGTGATAAACAGGTTCAGGCACAACATGCAACATGTGCCTTTTTCATTCAGTCATATTTGTCAAATGCTGCAAATTTGTCTGCAGATGCCCAAGAAGCACACAAACATAGTGTAAGTGTGTGAGAGTGATACAGATGAAAGATTTGCCAAATGAAATGAAAATGTAGAAATGTGGCTCATGACTTATTTATAGTGAGGATTGTAGTTGCAGAGTTCAGAATTCAATATTTCCAGGCTCCAGGAGTTATGAATGTTTCGTTTTCATTTATAGCACCAGTTTTTAAACACGTATATATCTGAAATGTTGACCGTGTATATCTGAAATGATATCTGTAATGTTTTAAACAAATGTTTTATTTTAAGCATACGTGCCAATTTATTACTCAAGATAGATAGATAGATATGTTTGTGTTTAACCAAATGTGCTGGTCCATTTTCTCTTCCTTCCCCGACACTTTTATCTGCGCTCTCTCCCTCACACACGCGCGCGCGAGCACACTCTCTCTCTCTCTCTCACACACACACACACACACACACCGCAACGCCAATCTCACTTCAGGATACAACCAACACACTCCGCGCTCTGCGCATCACGACGTATGTTTGTAAAACAACCTGATCCCGATTGTGTGAATCCGTGTGAGAGGAGGTGAGGGTGAGCCGCTGCACGTTTTTTTTGTGTGTGTGTGTGTGTGTGTTTTTGCGCAACTATTTGAATTCATCCAGCGTCACAGCTGTTACCTGGAGAAAACCATGATCCGAGATTGTTCCTGCATCTGGCGCGCGCTTTGGGTCGCTGCTCGTTCCGGACTGTTAAAGCGGCGCTGAAGCCCGACCGCTGCACTCTGTTTGTCTAACTTTGATTTCTCGGTGGTCACTCAAGTCTGAAAACTCTCTCCTCTGTCCGGACTCATGGCTCTGTGGAGAATGGACCTGGTCAGACTTTATTTGCTCCAGCTGGCTGTAATCGGTGAGTTTTCTTTTAACTGTCACTACGCACTCTTTTAGTCTTTATTCTTCAAAGGACTTGACAAACAAAGCTCAGCCGCCGCGGATGCGCAGTGTGCCGAGATCCATGAGTTGTGCCGCGATTCTCGCCCTGCTACAGCAGTCTCGCAGCCTCCTGAGCTGCCTTTCTTTCCTCTGTAACAATGTCACCGTCGGAGTTTGGAAAGTTGAGTCAATAACCTTGCGCGCGCCTGCTCTTTATTACGCGCAACCGCGGCGCGCGCGCGTACAGCGCCAAAGACAGATCGGCTGACACGCTAATGTGATTATATTTGTGTGTTATAATTACCTGCCGTGGTGTTTAATAGCCTCGATCACGGCACATTACCCCCGTCATTAAACGGCAATGGCGCTGAAAGGCTGCGCGGCGTCACACTGAGCAAAGCAGCGAGGACGCAGCAGCACCCCTCACTGAGCACAACTCAGTTCTAAACACCATCCTAAAGTTCGAGTCCGTCTCTCCAAGGACGTCTGAGAATTAGTGAATAAAACCGGCCTAAATCTTTCCGCAGGGATTCATAGTGAACAGCTTGTGATATGGAGCGCACAAACCGATACAGTGGGTCCCACCGTATATCTCTACCTGTATGCCTCATTCGAGCCTACTGATACAAAGTAACCTAAAAAATAAAAAATTAAACAGCCATCATGAAAAATATGTCAACATTTTTTGGCAACCTATTTAAGCAGATCTGCATTTTGAAATTTCAAGAAGCCTGAAAGTCTGAAAGATGGCGTCAGATATCACAGGCGTTTTTATCTTACTGCACGGACACGCCTTCGAATGGGTACCAATGCAGTTTTAATGAAGTTAATCAAACCCCAAACTATATAAAATATTCACTCCAAACCAACATTTTTGTGTGTGTGTTTTTTTTCAAACGTTAAATGTGGACAATAAGTCTCCTTAGGAGAAAAGTGAGAACTTGCTGCATCACTCCAAAGTGAAATTCTAATAGCAGGGTTATGTAAGTGTCCTCATCATTAAAACAGGTGTGTGCATGCACTCTCACTCGTTCATGCGGTGTTTGAGTTAGAATAGGAGAAGACGTCTGACTTGCACGACTGAAACCAATCGGCCTGCTACAATATCTGTAATAAAGCCCTTATTTGCTTTATGTACACAGCTTTCACAGTTACCTCTACATCATTTCCATGTACATTGAAAAAGAGGAATTAGTGCTTATCCTAACCTGCAGTCTTAAAAATCGAAAAACTCATTTTAAACCAAAATTGTGCCACTTGACCAGATGTGAGAAAAAAAATTTTTTTGCCCCCCTGAAGGAGCAATTCCCAGAGGCATAGTATGCAGTTTGCAGCAGTTAGAGCCTGGAGCCCAAAACCTGTTCGACCGCCAAAAAGCACACATTGTCTTATATCACACACGCAAGTAACTCAGGTTATAGCAGAAAACTGCTTTCCATACTCTATAGCCTATAATCTTTACATTGGGATATTCATATTACAGTACAAGCTGGAGATAAACGTAGCATGTACACACAAATTCAAACAATCACATCCCAAAAATGTCCCACTATTGCCACTCAGGTGGAATCAAATCTCTTTGCTTGTGTATGGGATAACCTGTATTCTTGTGCATGGCACATTCTTGCATTAAACAACAGAAAACAGTGAGCAGCTAACACACTGATATTGTCTATAAAGTAGATCAGAAATAGCCACTGCACTCAATTAGTGCCAAAGCTGTAGAGGATAGAGAATTAACTAAAGGATCATTTGTTACAAGGAGTAAGGTTTATCTATGATTAGTTAGGTCACATCATAAAGCATGATGGCAGTGCTTAAACTCAGTTAACTCCCTGGTCAGTGAGAAATGGTTGTGAACTTGGGAAACTGTGAGTGTTGCATTTAGAGAGTGATGTAAATATGCAGGGTTGTCTGCACGGCTAGTACCTTAAGCCCTGTTAAGTTCACCCCACCATATTATTAAGAAAGCAACGGCATGTGCTGCATTTCCGACAAATGTGGTACACGTCACACTAGACGCAGAGGGTGTTGGGTTAAATGCCATGCCGACACTAATAGTGAAATGCCATGCCGTGCTTAACTGCAGACACTGAGGTGGCTTAGAGCCAAATTTGCAATACTGAGGGGGTGTTTATCATTGCCTTTATTAAGTGATTTCTGTGTGAAAGAAGGCTAGAAATACATTTTCACTCAAACATTTGGAGGTGGTCTGGAGCATGACCACATGTCATAGTTTGACCACAAAACTGTCTCTATGCATCTGAGACAATAATAAAGGACCACCTAATTCTACTTTCTCAAATTAAATGACTTCCCCGCCAATTCTTTTTTAAATGATTAACCTACGCTGATTCTCTGTTAATTTGCTCATGCTGCACAGTTGCACAGCTTTGGGGTGTCACACACAATGCAGTTGACAGGGTGATGCCACCAACTTCTGCCTTCTGTTGTTGTTTGTTTACGCTCCTCCCCATCTTGTCACTAGTTGTCTCCCTTGTGTGTCAAGATCATTCACAGGTGCTTTGAGTTTCACACTTTTATTTGCTATGTATAAAAACCTGTGTTTCTTTGTCTTGTTGCGAAGTAAACATTCTGGTCCTAATGCCTTACATTATAGAGTCATTGTGTTTCTGTCTGTATGTTCTATTCTGTTTGCAAGTTTGCTTTACCCTGTTTTGTTTGCTCACTGCCTGAATTCTTGTCTTTGTTTTTGGACATTGCCTTTGAACTCTGTTTTGGATTTGGCTACCTGTTTAAATAAAACATCTTTTCCTTTTTTTGTATCTGTCTCAACCTTCTACATGTGACATTGGGCAATGTGCTCAGCAGGCCCACTTACAGTAGCTCCCATCAGCTAATTATTGCATCTACAGGTCAAAATGAGAATTGCAACATGCACAAATAGACATCAAATTTGGCACAGTTTTTGCCCCATCCTCACAGACAGCAGAGTTAATGACAGGATAGCTATATTGGGTTCAGTTAAAACATGCCAATATATTGTTTTTTGTTTGATTGAAATAATATATATATTATATAAGGTTATTTAAATTAAATGTAATGTTAATTTGCAAAATGGCAAGTATAAGGGCAGAAAGCGTGTCTAGCACCAGGATGTTGGAAATTCATCTTTTGGGTGCCGTGGGTTGCAGGGTAGGCCCCTGTGGATTGGACTTGTTTGTTCAGTGCATCCCATGGGTGCTTAATCTGATTGGGATCTGGGGAGATTGGAGGCCGTGTCAGAGGCCTTGGGGTCTTTGCCTGCCATGCCCTGTGCACAGTTGGCTCTTCTGTTGCTTTTCTGTAGTGGCCAGCATTGACTTTATTTGCCAATTTGTGTTGCATTCGCATTTTGCTGCGATCGGACCAGACAGGCTGGCCTTGCGGGTCCCTGCGGGCATGGGTGAGTCTTGTGTGCCCATGATCATGGCACTAATTTACTGGTATATAGTAGATTATCAGTGTTATTAGTGTGTTAATGTTAAGTGGTATTATTATTATTACTACTATTATTATGGCTCATCTGTGTATATTGCAAAGATTGAGAGAAAGAAAGGGGGGAGTATAGAGTGAAAATGTGGGTACAGATACCTGAGAAGATTAGCATGACTTTTCTGCATAAAAACAAATGCAATGGAAGACTGATATAATAAATGTGCACAACACAAGTGGTCACTGGAGATGCATTCAAAATGCCAAATGCAAACAGCTATGTTTTTTCAACTATCCCACATCACTAGAGACAGATGTTAATAAAAGAGCCTTTGGTTCAATGCTTAAGCATTATTATTTTTACATATTTTATACTTTATTTATGTTTTACTGAAATAGAATACTTTTGCTCTTATTTAATTAAACATAATAAAGGAGACATGTTAGACCCTGTCTAATTTGAAAAATTCCAAGTTTTGCTAATTTTCTAACATTAATTGGTTATTTTAATATTTTATATGCACGGTGGTGTAGTGGTTAGCACTGTCGCCTTGCACCGCCATGGTCCGGGTTCGATCCCCGGCCAGGCTCGATTCCCGTCTCTGTGTGCATGGAGGTTGCATGTTCTCCCCGTGCTTGGTGGGTTTGCTCCAGGTATTCCGGTTTCCTCCCACAGTTCAAAGACATGTAGGTTAGGCTAATTGGCGTACCCAAATTGCCTGTAGTGTGTGTGTGTGTGCGGCACAGGATGTACCCTGCCATGTGCCCCAGGATTAAGCGGTGTAGATGATGAGTGAGTGAGTGATATATGTATATATAATATTAAAAATAATAATTTGTTAATGGTAAATATTGTTTATGTATATAGTATTTTACTTTTGATCAATTCATTATCAAAGCATTCCCCATACCATTTCCTCCTGGTACTCCGCTTTCCTCCCATAGTCCAAAAATATGCAGATTAGGCTAACTGGTGTTCCTAAATACCCTGTACTGTGTGAGTGTGTGCCCTGCAATGGATTGGCACACTGTCCATCTCGTGCCCTAAGCCTCCTGGGACAGGCTCCAGGCCCCACATGATCCTGAATACAGGATAAAGCGGTATAGAAGATGAGTGAGTGAGCATGTACAGTAGCATTAGTCATGCATACTGTATGACTAGCTAATGGTGTTTTTATTAGTACCACTGTACTATATTAAATTATAAAGTAAGCCATATACTTTCAATAAGTTACCACTCTTGTACTGTTTTTTGTATGCAGTCATTACAGTACGTAAGTGCTGGAAAAAGGTAGTGATTACTTCTGCTGTTCTTTAAATAATAGTTACTTTGCATTGTAAGCAAGGAAATTACTTTGTTGCCATATATTCACTTTAAAATTTATCTATATGAATTAATTCTGGTACAGCAGCGACATCTCATCATGTTGAATGAAGACAATGTCTTTCTCCCCAGAACTCAGAACCTACACCCTGATCCAACTGTTAATTAACCTCTGGTGTCATTTATAAGAGTCTAAGAGTCCCTCTGTGTCTGGGGTATAATTGTATTTTTCACATACATTTAAATTGGAGTGTTTTACAAGGCAAAATATTTAGTTATGTAATTTATGGTGTATATATTATGCATTAAAAAAACTCATAGTCGTGTTTACAGCCATCAGTGATCCATCACCACAATCATCAGAATGTATTACACAAGTACACTGCCTGATGAAAGCGGCACAATCAAATATTTCGTTCAACCACTTATAGCTTTGATTATGGCGCACAATGTAATGACAAATTTATGTGTGAAAATCCTTCTCCCAGATAGCCACCCAGAAAACAAATCTTTATGAATCTCAGCAAATTGAAGCATTTTTTCATAATGGATCCCAATAATATATGGTTTTCCCATGGCCACGCAATCATTAGTGCCGATCCTGTGAGTTCACCTTTTCAACATGACAGTTAATTCTACTGTTGAATTCTTAAAATGCTGCTTCACCGAGTGTTTAAGTGATCTCAGATCATAGTCATTTGTGGGTATTTTCATCCATTTCTTTCTGGGAAGTGGATGGTTAAGCACTGTCCTTCCAGGATTTAATAATGCTTTGCACAGTTCTTAACCCAATTCCAGCTATTTTAACATTTTCTTTGCTTGAGGCAGGCCAATAATTTGGACCATTCTGAAAAAGGCCCACCACCCCACCCTTTTTTTTTTTTTTGGGCCAGGCAGTGTTCTGTATATCACAGGGTCATTGGGAATCCATGGCATAGTTAATGTAATACCATTCTCACATCTAGCATTACTGGTATAGCTCAGTAGTACACTAACGTTTAGAGTTGCTTCCTCACAGCTCCAGGGTGCCTGGATTGATCTTGTACTTAGGATAATGGCTGTGTGTGTGTTTTTTCCTGTGTGGTGTTTCATCTGGTTCTCTGGTTTCCTCCCACATTGATAAAAATGTCTTTTATAAGAGTGGCTAATCTAAATTGCATATGTGTAAAAGAAACTATCCATAATATTATGCAGTGGTGTGACATCCCATTGAGGGTATATTCCTGTCTTCCACAAGAATAGCCTTTAGAAAACTGTTATTTGTTCGGCTGAGTGTCAGGGATGTTTTCCTTTGTGTATACATGTGTTATTGTTTTTTATTATTATTATTTATTTTTTTAAAAGATTTTTTTACACTTACATATCAACATTGAAGTTAATATATAAGAATTATGACAAAAAAAAAAAAAGTAAATCTTGCAAATGTTAGTATTAGGTTTATGCTTTGCATACTGTACGTGTGTCACATACTGTATGTACAAGGGCCAAATCAAAATTAATGCAAGGCATATTTTTTTTACTAACTGACATAGGTTCTCCAATTCCGGGTTCGATTCCCATCCAGGCTTGATGCACATCTTTATGTACATGTTTTTATGTACATGAGTTTGCATGTTCTCCCCGTGCTTGGTGGGTTTCCTCTGGGTACTCCGGTTTCCTCCCACAGTTCAAAGACCTGCAGGTTAGGCTGATTGGCGTTCCCAAATTGCCCGTAGTGTGTGAATGAGTGTGTGAGTTAATGTATGTGTGTGTGTGTGCCCTGCGATGGATTCGCCACCTGGGATAGGCTCCAGGCCCCCGGCGACCCTGAATACATGATAAAGCGGTATAGACGGCGAGTGAGTGAGTGAGGTTGTCCAATTTGCATATGTTGGTAGAGGAGCTCTTCGTCTTCATCAGCACCCTTTAATAGAAACCACTTACCTTACTTTTAACTGCAAACCAATGGTAATTCGTTAAAAAAAAGTTTACCTACTTTGCATACAATAAATCTGTCTGTGATTATTTCCTGTTTATTTTATGTTTTTTTAAACATAATTTTGAGTATGGACATATGTAATAAAATCTGTCATCCAGTACTTGGATTAATCAACGAACATTAGAGAGAGAGAGAGAGAGAGAGAGAAAGATTGGTCTTAGTTATGTATTATCTATCACCTGCCGCTCTCTGCACATTATCACTTCCGCGTTGTCAGGTTTTTTTTTTATACCACCATGTTAAGCTTATTGTTTAGATTCATGGCCTTTTCTACCCCCATGACCTGTCATTGGTTGTTCTTCCTGTTGTATCATAATCTCACCTGTTCTCCATTTGTGCTCTGATCAGTCTGTGTATTTAAGGCAAAGCATAAAGTACTGTATACTTCAAGTCTAAGTTTCTGCCAGCTCTTCGTTCACCAGACCTTCTTATTCCTGTTTTGCTGTTGTGGGTTTCGATCCTGTTTCTGGTTCCATGAGTTTGTTTTGTTTGCTACAGTAAGTGAAGTAAAGTTTGCTCTACCTATATTAATATCCTCTCTTCTGTCAATAACAATCTATATCTGAGGAAAGAATAAGAAACACTAAGCAATCCGTTACAATGAGCAGAAAGGCAGGTAAATGTATTTAATCAGATTATTAATGTAATAATGTAATAAGTGTTATAAAAATAAGTTTTGGCAGGTATTGGGTACATGAGTGTACAGACTCAGACTCAACAGTGAGGAACATGGTGAGAAAGGGTGGTGAAGAACTACTCAAAGACAGGTTTCAGAATTTAATGATTTAGTTGTTTCATGATGTTGAATGTAAATGTTTAGTGATGATCAATGGCCTGAATAGCAGGATTGCACAATGACTGTTCAATATGGATCAGCTTTCGAGATGTTTTGTGACTAGTGGTCCACAGACTATCGGGAGTTTAATGGCATACTAAAGGCCTCTATAGACTATTTTAGCTTGTAACTTGTTTGCCTCTGCTAGTTATATGAGTTGGTAACAGATGTATGTTTCAACAAAATCTTAAACACACAACCGAATCGACGTTGAAGTGGGTGAAGGCAAAAAAAAAAAAAAAAATCTGTATTTTTCAATGACTAATCCAGTTTCTCTTTTTGACCCCTGTTGAAAAGCTGCGGTCAGAATTGAAGAGAGCATCCACACGAACAAAACTAAGAATATAAAAGAGCTTGAAATGTTCTGTGTGAAGGATTGTTTAAAAAGCTCTCTACGAGAGTCATCAACCTTAGACATAATGCGTAGAGGCTCAGTGCTGTTGTTACCTCCTGCTTACAGTATGTTTCAACCAATATTAGTTCGTTAATAAATGAAAAACGAATAATAATAATAATAATAATAATAATAATAATAAAAAAATAAAACAGTTGTTGATTATACTGTACAATTTATTGTTTGCCATTTTGCCCCCCGCCCCTCCCCTTTGCCTTTATTAGGCAAGGCCAATAAAGAAAACAGGCGAAATGAAGCCTTTAAATTCACACTAAGTGAGAAAAAAATAAAGACTTTGTTTCCTCCACACCCTTGCGGACCAAGTTCGAGGAAAGTGATCGCAGAGGAGGCGACAGAGCCGCTCATTATGGTAACAGCTCGTCATTCTGCTGTCTTTTGTTAAAGCGCAATTATGCTGCCGGAACAATTACTCGTTAAAAATAACTGCTACCTCTGTGGTCCATATCTGACACAGAGACAGGGCAAATGAGAGGCCTGCGAATTGTCTGGGGTGATTTCATCTGTACTGGATGGAAGAAGAGGCCTGCCACCTTGCATATGGTGAGTGTTCTTGTTAGGGAGGTGTGAGCTGCTGGTGCAGAGGGAATGGAGGGGCGGTCTCGCGCTGAGCGCAGCTCAACCAGTCACAAGAATACAAATGAACAGTGTGAGGTCCCGCAGCTGGGCTCTGTGTGTGTGTGTGTGTGTGTGTGTGTGTGTGAGTGCATAGCAGCCACAGGAATACTGATGAACAATGCAAGGTCTCCCAGCTTCTTGAGGGCTTTTCAGTGTTGGAGTGTATGTATGTGTGTGTGTGCTGAAAAGACTTCCATGCTTTGTGGTACATCTCCTAAGCAACTCTATCTCCTAAGCGAGGTGCATTGTTGAGTATACTTGATAAAATGAACAAAGGCAGGAGTCTTCCTCCTGAAGCATCTAGAATCTAAAAGGCATGACAGATTTAGACTCATAGGTCAGACACAATGACATCTTCCCTCTGAAAACTGTACCTTTCCTAGTTGTTGTGGTGATAACATCAAGTGTACATGTTTTGTACTTTCGGGGCGCATCTTTATATCTTAATAATATATTTCTAAGGATCACTTATGGTTTAACTCTAAAAACTATATAGATACACCACAAAGACCTTTTCAGGTAAAAGGAATAAAGATACCAGATACATTGTAAAAGAGATAAAAATCCACACTGACAACAAGGTAAAGTACAGTTTGGTACATTTGATAAGGAGTCCCAAATAAAGTTAGATTACTACATTATAACAGACACAAGAGATGACGAACAGAATCTACAGAACCCACCTACAAACACATAATCATAAAAAAAAATACATAAAGTGATACCTGTAGTAATTTTGCCTTTGGCTCTGCAATCACTCAGAAAGACAAACGGCTTCACATAAGCTCAGAGTAAAAGAAATGTGTCATGAAGATAATCTCAGATGTGTGCCTCCTAAACAGGTCACAGTGTCCAAAATCCTCTGTGGAAACTGACCCTAAAAAACTCCCAGCTGACACTTTTTCTACATCTATACCTCAGGTAAATCGGTAATGCAGGGGTCTAATACCCTATCTGCCCCCAACATACTGTCGATTACACGGTTGCTTGCATAGGATATTGTGGCATCACTGAGGAAGAATCATGAAACACTTGAAAAGCAATGCAGTTGTTCTTTTACATAAAATCTAACAGATGAAACTTTTTTCTTTTTTTCATCTAATCAGGATACCACAAACGTTTATGGTTATACAAATCAGAGTGCATTCATTTAATAACAGAGATGTTACATTGCGTTGCAGGACTGTCCCTGTTTAAAATTCCTAAGAGTTCTTGGTCACTTGACTCTGAGATGTCACATGCTCTAATATCCTATGAATTGACTATGTATTAAGGAGTTTTCCCACATTTCTGAATTTGATCCCAAAGTGGTGCTTGACAACATAGAAAATCATAGGGAGATTGTCAGGAATCAATCTGTCCATGTCAACACTAAACAAGGAATGTGTTGTATATTTAGACTCTAATTACAAAGTGTGGCAAACAACCTTGAAACAGCTACAAATAATTTTCAAATCAAACGTATGTAATGCTGTGATTTATTTTTTGTGAGTGACTAGATTAAAAAACTTCCAGCATGGAGAAAATGTTCTTGTCTGGTTGGAGTTGCTCCTGGGCCGCAGCATGCCATACCGATCGCAATATCAATATCAATATCATGTCAAATTGGGATCAAATCAGGAATGTGGGAAGGGCCCCTAAGTATCTGTGCAGTAAGACATTTTATTCCTCTGTAACCCACCACAATGGACTTAAAATGAAGCAATCAAGATGTGCTTGAAATGTAGAATTTCATCTTTAATTCAAGAGGCTTAACAAAATTATTGTGGTAACCTGTAAAGATTTTTAGAGGCTCAAAATTGGACATCTGACTGATAAGTAGTTTAATGGCGAGTAGGTATTACTTGACAGCTTATGAAGATTAAAAACATTCAAGTGCTAAATATGCACAAGGCATTTGTTCATGGAAACTCTCAATTTACAGTCCAGAGAGGTGTTGATGAAAGTGAAAGGGTCAATTATTAGGCTAAAAAAAAAAAAAAACAGACCTAAAAGTGCAATGTAAGAAACTTTAGGAGTGGTGATCTCACACACACCATTAACCTTTCTTTAGGTAGGAAAAACCATTGACTCCATCTATAACTTTTTGAGGTGATGGGATCATTATTGTCGAAATCTACGATCAAGAGACACCTGCCTGAATGTTAATACAGAGAGTTTACAGGAGGCTACAAACCACTGCTAACAATCAATAACAGAAAGCCCAGATAAGAGGCTATAATGCCTTTTAAAAAGCTTTCCCAGTTTTCATTCACAATTCATTTGTACCAGCACAGGTAGCATAGAAATTAATGGAGAAGGAAGGATCCAAAGATGATCCAGAGCATACAGTACCACATTGTTGTAAAGCATAGTTGAGGCCGTGTTTTATGTCTGGGGCATGTATGACTGGGTTATTGGTGTTTATTGATTAAGTGACTGAAGACAGAAGAAGAAGAAGGGTGGATTCTGAAGTGTATGAAACTACTACTGTTCTGATTCACTCAAATACTGTAAAAATACTGTAAAGTCTTCACGCTACATTTGGAGAATGACCCAAAATGCATCACAAAAGCAACCCAAGGCGAAGAAATTGAATGTCGTTAGATTTAAGTGATATATATTTGTAACTACATTACTAGTCAAATTTTGTACACACCTTCTAATTCTTGATTTCTTTTTTTCATATAAACGCCTTTGAACAGTAGATATTGAGATGTGTCTGCTGTTTAAGCTCTGTAAAGCCTTCATAACGACTCTGATCTGAGGCGCTGTTAATTGTTTTGAGCCGAGTTTTGAGGCTGTTAACTCTAAATGAACTTCTCCTCTATAGCAGAGGTAGGTTTTGGTCTTTTTTTTCCTGAGATTGATGCAAATGCCCTCAACAATACTGTTCTTGCGAGAACTGTTCCAGACCTGGTGACCTTTGGGTCTTAAAATAATAACTGACTGTTGTTGTTATTGTTGATGCTTAATTGTGTGTTATTTAAAAGATTTGAAAGAAAAAAAAATCCAGTATTTTCTCTAAAATGTAGAAAATAAATCCAAACTTGTGTTCAAACTTTTGACTTGTACTGTATGTTAGTTTATAAGTTACAGTAAATTGTCCAATTAGGTACATTTAAGCCTTTTAAAATGGTGTAAATAAATGTGTAGAATTCCTAATTGGTTTGTTCAGTATTTTGGTAAACCTCTTGAACTTTAATTACATCTTGATTCATTTATTTCTAAACCATTTAGGAAAAAAAAATCAATCCAAATTCGCTGTCCAAATACTTCTGGTCACTCAATGATATTATTTACCATGTGTGCATTTTCATGCATTTTATGTGTGTGTACTACTTTTCTCAAATGAATTTGCATTAATAGAAAGACTGCACCATCCATTAATTATAGCTTAAACTGAAAACCTATTCACAGTCACATTGTAACCATTTGCTACTATCACTACTGCCAATCATCTGTATTCATTTGCATCTCCAACATTTATTTAATGACCAGTATCGCTGGGAGAAATGTACGTGCTTGCTCTTGTTAATAATTCGGTGAGACCACGGTGTTCTCTTACTTACTTTTTAAAAGAGTGGAGGGTGATGCAGCAATGACTAATCAGAATAAACATTCATCACAGTATGTGGGCGGCACGACTAAACACACTTGACTGATTGGCTCTTAATGAGCAGCTCAGATAAAACTCCCTGAGCTTATTGGTTCCTAACGACTGCTGGAAATGGAAGGGTGGGTGACCTAGTCATGAGCATGTAAACTGTTATTATTACACACAACATAATACTGCTAGTTGGCCCTAATGTTGTCAGCAAGAGACATTCAATGCGATATCTATTGTTATTCGACGTTTCCTCTATGACAATATGGCATAAATGTCCATTCTCAGTGGGCACATAAAGAACTGCCAGTGCATGAGCAGCATACAAAGCGGTAATAAGCAGAAATAAACAGCATTCAAAGAGCACACCGAGAAACAGAATCAGCTTGTTAAATATCAACTGTGCGGCATTAATGCAATAGTTTTGTCCGTAAAGCATCTACCACTGAAACCTGTACCACCTTTCCACAAGCAAAAATGTTGAGTAGGATTTTAATGATTTTTTTTTTTGGTACTCCTGCTTGAAGATTTTTCTGAATATCTTTGCACGAAAATAAAATAAATTCTGCTAGTGTTGTAAGAAACTAAGGAGAGTGTACAATGTGACAGGCGTTATTTGCATTTCTGCTCATCGGACTATGAAAGGTGTTTCTGCACTTCATCTGCAGTTAAACTTATGCACAGTTTATGTCTGGACTAAAGTAAGGCTATGATGAAGACATCAATTTGTTTTGTTGCTATGGTGAGGTCTTTTCATATTCAGTATATGGAAATACACACGAGTATTATTGTTATTGTTCATCCTAGCAATAACCTAGGGTTGTACAGGACAACCCTCTCACAAATTTCATATCATTACCAGTAACTACTATAAATATAGGGTAAGAAATGAGATCAAATCACTACAACAAAACAAATTGTTTGTGAATAGGACAAACAAATGTACTCACATGTTTTTGATGAATAAAATGGTTTCTGAATGTCATTTGTTCTCAAGAGTTTTTGCTGCATGTTTGACTGCATGTTTTGATACTGTGGTGCTGATTTCCCAAATCTCAACTGGTCAGAAGGTGTTGAGTGATGTTCTACTACTGTAATACAAATCACAAGTTTATATCATGTTGATGGTTCAGATATACAGTAGTGTATGTGGCGTGTTCAAATTAAACCGGGACATTTGATTGTGCATTTGATTTTTGATTGAGAGTAAAATAATACCTTTATTTCTCTACATAATCCCCTTCTGCACTAATGTACGTATCCTAGCATTCCACTAGCGCTTGGATACCATCAAGGTAGAAAGTTTTCGGTTTCACGCCTTCATTCAAAATAAATTTACGCACTGGTCCCGGTTTGACTTGGACACCTCTCGTATTATTGTTTCTATAGTAACAGCTCATTCACAGAGGCTTGTATGTCAGATGCTCAACATAATCAAAGATTGATAATAACTGGATTCAAAAGATGTGATATAAAATATTTATTCATATGAATACGTTTTCTGTGAGGAGAAGTTCATTTAGCATTTATGGAAGCAGTCTTAGTTGTAAGACTACAGGATAGTTTTCAAGGACCAAAGGCTAGTGTGAGAACTGATTATAGTTATTATAATTCAATATATATATATATATATATATATATATATATATATATATATATATATATATATTGAATGTGAAAATAAGAACTACATGCATAACATTAAATCTAACTCACAGTACATTTAATTTAAAATGATGGCAAATCACTATGGTGTAACATGGGGAAAAAAAACATAAAATGAAAAGATTGAAATATATTCTGTTTAACATCCACCAGCTAAGACAGAATGTTCTTAGGTCATCAATTGGTATTCAACAAGGTCGACAATGTTAGCAGGCAAAATTGAAGAAATAATATTCATGCTTTGTTCTAAAACTGTCTACTGTAATAATGGTTTATATGAGTATGTTATTTGAATGTTGCTCACACAGTCTTTCAATTTTCAAAGCACTTAGTAATAAATGGCTTTACAATGTTTCAAGAACTCCCTCTTCTCTTTATTTCAGACTTGACATGCTACAAACTTGCATAATTGAATTAATTTTTTAGCAGATAAATTGCTCAAGGAAAAAAGTAACACTCATGATGTTGCATGACAAGAAATTTAACTAACATTTAATTTAATGCTGTTTGGATTATCAATTTTCTTTTAAGTATTGTATGGTAATTAGAAAGCTTATGAAAATGCATAGAGACTTCACACAGTTTCTGTGTGAGCATCCTCAAATGCTGGAAGGCTTCGGATAGTCACTAACAAAATGCATGCTAAAAATTCACTGTCACAAGGGACAGAGGAAACGCTTAGTGCAAGAAAATTGGTGTGTCTTACAGAAATATCTGTTTTGCTTCGCTCAAGACTTCACACACAAACACACAAAGTCTGTGATAATTACAAACCTTTACTGATTAGCTCAAATCAAACAGTTCCATCACATAAACAGACGTACTGTACTGCATGTGCACATGGGCTGGTGTGCCGACTGAGGTAATAGAGACTATGTATTTGCTGTGAACACAGTAAGCATGTGTTCGGCTGTTACAGCTCACTGCGAAACCATGCGCACACACACACACACACATACACACACACACACACACACACACACACACACACACACACACACACACACATGTAGAGGCGTAGTGAGTTGCTGTATAGTTTGCAGTTACTAAAACAATTGATTTACCAGATTTCAATTTTCATTTCATTGGCTTGCTCTGTTTATTCAATAAAGGCCATTTCCTGGCAGTTACTGTGGAGGCCATGGAACACCCATATAGATTGCTTAGATAAGGAGTGGACTGTCAGCTAAGTGAGTTAGTCACCCTTCTCTGGAACACCGTCAGTTTCAGCCTGTTTGCCCTGCTGAGGTATAGCAATGAATAAGAAATTAAAATGTCAATATTTGAAATCATACACCACTGGGTCTTTATGAAAACAGCAGTGGATAAAAATGGATAAAAAGTGGACAAATGCATGATGTATTATGTAAATGATTATGTAGCATTATATCTTTAAACTCTTTAATAACACTTAACACTGCTGACATGAACACAATGGTAGATTCTTCCAAAAATGTGACTGTCGATGTATTTTTCATACAGTAGGTTCACGTCTTTGATACAATTTAATAAAAAGAACTTCAAAGCTATTAGCACACCACTGTAAATACTGTTACGCTATTTTAAGGTTACCATATTTACTTTATTTACATGCACACATTCACATACATGTATTCACTTTCCCTTTTTATGTATTTATGTATTTATTTATTTGCTACTGTATCTTTGTAATAATTGTATTATTTGTTGTTATACGTTCTCCATGTATCTTACACCAATTCCACAAAATTCCTAGCATCTGGCAAATAAAATAAATTAAATTCAGGGTCTTAACATCAATTATGCAACCCTAAATTCTAACTGAAGTTCTCTGATGGGAGAAGAGGCATTCCACCAGCATGAGGATGTTTAACTATATTTATGATTCCGCGTCACAGGAGTTCTAACAACCATTAATGACTTGGTACGGTCTGCAGTACTAGAAAGAGGGGAGAGCAGCTGCCTACCAAAACATACAATCAGAACCAGACACAGAAGCACAAGGACATTACTTCGTCTGTGAAAGATAGACTGTACACCATATATACAGTAGCAGAATAGCTTTCCATTATACGCTGTTTTGGGATTCAACCCCAGAACCGAGAAGTTTCCTCACCTTTTGGCTACATAGTAGCAGTAGGAATTTAAACGCCTGTTAATCATACTAACTGTTGGCCACTAACTGTCTCTTGCCAGCTCCGCCAGTCATGGTTAGTTTTTTCCACCAGTCGGATATGTGTTGGTAGAGCAAAGTAACTGGCTAAATAAACATCATAATCTGTTGATAATAAATAGCTTTTGTGGGACTGTTGTTATCACACTCAGGGTCTTGTTGTTGTGCTGAACATCAGCACTGGTGTGATACCACAGCCTTGCTAATATTCAGCACGACCTTGACGAGTGTGATATTGCTTAAGTGAAAGTTATGATGGTTAAGGAGTCCTCATACTGCAGATGATAATAACTATTATTAATTAAAGTATTTTTTTAGTTAAACAATTCCTATAAAATCTAGTGTCATTGTATTTTGAATATGTTCCTTAAATAAGAAATTTAAATGTCCAGTCAGTGCATTTGTGCTAATGTTTACTTAGTTCTCTAAAAGGGAAACTTTTATGTTTTTTTTAAACATTATGTATAGATCAGGCGTTGCAAAACTAGTGGCCATTACCCCAAGTAAGGTCACTTACTTTACAAAAAGGACTGTTGCAAAAATTCTGCAAATTTTACAAAGTACTATTGAAAATATTAGACAGATTTGTTTGATAATATATAGACATTTACATTTTAATTACAGTGCTTACTAATACTAATTATTATAAATGAGCACCTTAAGAAATTTATAACCGAATAAATATAAATTTCACAATTTAAATAAGGCATAGTCCTGAAATGCTGCATTTGTGTAGGAACTTTTAAGTTATTCTTGGCATTATAAAATATATCATGGCATTAATAACCATAAGAAATAGAAATGTTCACATGTGTTTTTTTCTTGTGTAGTTTTACATTTTTTATTTTAAATAAATACTTTTCACGGCCAGGTCTGGGTTTTCAATTAGTGGCACAGCTCATGACAATAATCACAACAAAAGGAGAAAAAATGAATCAGAGTTAGATGTGTTAAACATGGCTAAGTATTAAATCAGTCATAGACTTAATTAGTGGGGACCGGGTGACCACACCAGACTGTCCTGAAATGAGCTCAGTGTTATACCCTTGTTACAGTGTGATTTAAAAATCTGATAGGCTGGGATGTTTTGGTTCTGACATGCCATCTTGTGAATGCCATATTTAATCCTTCAGATGTAAGCAAAGGAGTGTATGAACTGTGTCACTCATGTGTATGCTTCTGCTTCTACATATGCACACAAAGTCATACCTGTACGCACACTTCTACATACCTGTAGCTTCACATCAGTCCCAGTGTCGATTCTTTTTCTATAACAACAGAATATGTCTTTTGGTTTTTAGTCATTTAAGTTATACAAATATATGGTGTATAACAGAATAACATGTTAGTACAGCAGTCCTACAGTAAATTATACATTTGGATGAAAACGAAAGATTAGTATGCCCAGGCTTGGAATTGCACAAAATTCACAATATACAATATACAAGTTGTAAAGTGGAGATATTCAGCTTTATAACTGAGAAGAGGTAAGTTTCAGTCTGTGCATAAACTGCACTGGAATGAATGGATTCTGTATTGCAAAGTCCAAACTGTAAACATTTAATCAATCATTCATCTTTTTATTTATTTATTTATTTTTAAATGCAATTTCCTGGTCTAGGTCATGGTAAATTCACGAAGGAAATAAGCCAGGTATATATCACTGATAGGACACCAGCCAGTGTGCACAGAAACAATCACCTGCATTCAGAGAAGTAATAATGTGTCACATTTTTGAGGGACAGAAACTATATTTTATAAAGGTTTTAGCTTTAGTGGAGAGCATACTGTGCTTTAAATAAATATAGTCAGCGTGTCACACACTAATGTACACACTATTTTATTTACTAGTGTGCAATTCATAAATCATTCAACTTTGTTGCAACCATAAGTCTGGTTGCAATGAAAGGGAAAAGGGAAAAACTGTGTAGGACTGCTAGATTGTCCAAACAGTCATCAGGTTGAGTAGTTAAAGAGTGGGACAGTTATTAAGCAGTGTGTATTGATTGCTGTCTTCTCAGCATGCTCCAGGGATTACCCAGTGTCCTCCTGGAAGGCTATCAATGTTCATTAGTCACCATGACATAGAGTGATGATCCTGCTGACCAAGAGGTCAGCAGAGATAGATGAACAAAGGAGGCAAGGATATGGATACCATTTTCTCAACAGCACGTGGGAAGCGGTCTTGAACCTGATTTAGAGCCTCATCTATACATTTGAAGGTTAACGGGAATAGCATAGCAGTAAAGACAGTTCATAAATAACAGTCAGCGATTCTGATTTTCAGAAAGGTGTACATTTTTCTACATTTGGAAATCTATATCCAGAAGGTGCAGTGTAGAAGCAAATTTCATGGGTACTGTATGTTAGGAATTTATTTTAGCAGTGAATAAATACATCACTACACATGCCTTTAATCCTACTTGCAGTTCAATTCAATTAAATTTTATTTATATGGCGCTTTTACCGATGGTCATTGTCTCAAAGCAGCTTCACAAAATCTAAAGAAGATTATGGAAATGTGTATGAAATGTGAGAAAATGTGTATAAATCATAATGCTCAGATTGTCCCTGATGAGCAAGTCAAGGGCGGTGACAAGGAAACACTCCTTTCATGGGATTTGAACAACTTTGGAAGTGAATAGTTTGTTTTCACTACGAAGCTTCAATTTATATTTAAATTCTTTAGCTCAATCCATCCTCCTTGCTTTATTTTTAAGGCAAATTTCTCCACCAGTATATTGTGTTGCTCCATCGTCTGCATGTACGCTATGTGCGCCACAGTCGAGCACTTAACATTCCCCTCAATTTTCTTCTAGTTTGAAAATGCACAGTGCTAAGTTTTAATTATAGCTTGAAAAAGGCTGTACAGTTCCCACAATGGCAAAGGTTAGCATCAACCGTTCCAGCTATCATGATATTTGCTGTGATATCTGGATTTTTTTTCTTTTTTTACTTTGATACTGTAGTGCATGTGGGGTTAACGAAAGCAACTATTTTGAGAAACTGTTGGCAGAAGATGTGTTACATGCTGTTCTAATAACAAAAAGAAATGAAATTTTAGCTTATAATAACTTCACTTATTTGATCTTTAAAACTGGATCATAATGATTCACACTTGAAGCCATTTTATCTAACTATATAAGAAAAAGCAAGCGAAAATCTGGCAGGGAAATATTTTATAATTAGAGCACAGTCTGAGGCCAATGAAAAAGGTCATTTAGCGAACTTTAAAACCCTTCAATGGGTGATACAGTGGTTGTTTGTGTAGTAGATAAGAAAATAGATAAGTATCTGTTCTTTCTACAAAGTAGACTTCAAAACCTGCAGCACGCATCTGCATGAAACACATCTCTATGTAGTAGGTGGGGTAGGATTTAGCATGGCTCTGCACTGGAGGAAAGGTTTTTAAGGACAAACTTGCGAGTTATTACTAATATGGCACACCTAAGCCCATTTGTCCTACAGTACATATCTTCACTATGTCACTTTGACTGAGAGGTGAACTGTATGTGTGTAAATATAAGCAGAGCGAAGCTAAGGTCAAGCAAAAAGCAGTTAGCAAGCTTTATATCTGCAACATAATGTGTTTTGAGAAAAGTATAACCGTATGATGCTGATTACCAGGCTAAGGTCATGAACCCAAATAAAAAGCTCACATTCTCTTACCCTTAAGGTCTGTGGTGTTGTCTGAGCAGCCGAGATTGCTACACATTAAAATACATGTTGAACAGCATATTATCTGGATGTACAAAGATGTAGAAAATGCGTGTGAGTAAACAGTGTAGGTAACGGATCTCTTTGAATATTCACATAATTAATTAATTCATTCATTCCTTTGTTGGTAAAATAGATATGAGCTGACAAGTACAGTAAAATGTTTGTTCACTAACAAAATTCTGTCCATATTAATCTGTAATCATTTGGACACAAACTAATTCTAGAGCCCGTAGCATGTTACAGATTCACATAAATCAAATAAGATAGGAAAAGGGATGAGACAAAAAGACAAAGTAGATGGTGTGCACTGAAGTTGTTATAGGCAGCACCGTATTCAATTAGGTTTAAATTACACACACTGTTTCTCCCACTCTGTCTCATTTTTCTCTAATGTCAAAACTGGAGGCCTGTCATTCATCTGAAGGGAGCAGGTTTTTATGTCTGTGACCTTTCTGCTGCCTCATGATTTGATTTCTTTTTTTAATCATTGCTCCTCATATCAAATTTGGTGACCTGTGTGTATATACACTTCTGTGGGGTTAGGCAGAGGACATGGACTGAACCTAGCACGGTCTGGAAAAAAGAAACAAGTTTCAGAGCATTTTAAAAGAAACTTGAAATACATACTGTATTGTCCACTTTTAAAACGTTTAAAATGAACCTGAACACGAGTTGAATTTTTGCTTTAGTGGTTGGCCAGATGTTTCCTGCTGTGCTGCAATTGGGAACCTAATATAATGTGAGAGATCTGTTTTTTTTTTTTCCTGCATGCTATCTTCTACTCTTTCGAGTCATCAAGAACTTTAAGTGAAATGACGGAAAAATACTTGACAGATTTCATTTTCTCTTAAATGTGCACACACCAGATGACTAAACAGAGGACTATCATCTCATAATCACGAATCTCAAGGGAATCGGAGCAATCAATGATCACATAAAACAAATAAAGATTGATGTGCACACACAGCATTTTACAGTTCCTTTGTGTTTTAGCCTTCTACTGTATGTAAAGACTAGTGTAAGAATGGAAGACAGATGCTGGGAATGAACATTTAGGGAGATGTGACATCAGTCTCAGACTTACATAAGGTCATTCTTCTTCTCTGCAGTGCAGTTAATGCAAAGCATTTATACATCTAGTGATTATTTTCTGTCTCCTTTCTGTCATTTGTTATTACCTGTATTAGTTTTATCACTCTGTCAGCACGAAATAATATGTATTTCAAATGTTGAATCAAATCAAAACATTGAACTGAACTAAAGACATCTTGTATTAGAGCAGCAGTCAGAGGAAATCTGGATTTAAGAACTCTAATCCCATTCCCTGGGGGACTGAACAGTATGTACCGAAGCAGAGGTTCCTAATAATGCATCAACCGTGACATGAGTGATTTAAATTGCAATAAACAAATTTTAGGTGTGACAGACTGGCTGCTGGGGTTACTAGAATTTTAACATACTGAACAAGACTGAACTATTTTACTAAAATAATTTGTGTGTGATTTGGAACCTGTCATAATGAATAAATCACCACATCGGACCACAGGTAAGACTTTCATCATCCTAGTTTAATTTGCTCTGGTCTAAATCACTTGAAGAGATTGTAGCGTTTTCCACTTGGTTCGGTTTATTTGATTTTTTTTTTGTCACAAAGAAAAATCCTAACGTACTAAAACGCATAATTTCAAGAATGTCTTTTCTGCATATTGGACAGATGTATGCCACAAGAACAAAAAAAAAGGAAGCTCCTGTGTCCATAGACTACCGCGGGTTTCTGTGACATGGAAGAGATATTTTCACAATGGAATTTATGTTATTACTGTACCTATATAGGTAATTATATAGGTTATAGGTTATTACCTTTGCTGGCGGCCGTCGCCCTGGTTATTGTTCATCACATTGCTTGCATTTTCCACATGAAGCATGACTACAGCTGGACAACATAATGTTGGCTCTGAAGGCACATGTGAAGACAATACAGTAGGCAGCATGCATTAATCCTATTGAACTGTGACATGCTCATCAGCTTAATATATTTTGAAAGATCCGTCGGCTATGCACACTCATCCTGTTTTGGTTTGATGTGCTTTCTCACCATGAGAAACGCACCAGAATTTATCAGATGATTTGGATCGAGACCGTCTCTTTTTGAGGTCTCGGTCCAGTTGTTTGGTCCTAACCGAGTGAGATCAGTGTGTTTGTACCAGATGAAACAAACCACACAAGAGAGAAAGCATAATCAGACTAAAGCACCCTTACACCTGGGTAAAAATGGAGATACTGAAGCTCACCTCACATTGCTCTATGTGAACTGCAAGCATAGCTAAGCTCTAATCACTAATATAAACATATAAACATTCAATCATTTTCCGTAACTGCTTTATCCTGGTCCAGGATGTAGTGGATCTGGAGCCTATCCCAGAACACTATGCATGAGGTGAGAATACACCCTGGATGAGAATGCCTGTCCATCAAAAGGCACCATGTACACAAACATTCACACCTGGGGCAATTTATTGTCGCCAAGCCACCTGCCACATATTTTTTGAGAGGTGCGACAAAATATTTCACTTTATTTAAGGCCATTTTTAAAAGCTGCATTTATAGACACTCTTATGAAAGTGAAATGTGTTGGCTTCATCACTTTAGAGGAGGTTTTTTTTATGGTGTATTGGTAGAAAAAGAATATGAAGATTCATAAAGTTTGGATTACAAAATGAACTTTAAAAAGTCTATAGTGATTAAATTAAGCTCTTAGCTCTGAGATAGATACAGTATATCAAGTATCACAGTGCTTTGGATTCTCAAAACTGATTGATCAGAAGGTGTTAATTAATCATGTATAACAGCCACGCTCTGACAGTTGGGTTTTTCAAATTTTTTTTTTATGTACCAAAATCTCATCCTTCATTTTGACTACTTTAAAGTATTTCTCTTTCTGTGAATGGTCTATTATTCACCTTTTTCCTCTTTTATATGCTGTCAACCAGCATTGTCATCTGTTTCACAGTCTTTTTTCTTTCTTCTTCCTGTTTCTGTCTTGTCCTTGTAAAAGGGAGATAGCAAACAGTAACTCTGTCCTAATTTTTAAAATTAATGGTGTTATGATTGATTTCAATAGTTATTTGAGCAAGTAGAAAAAAAAAAGAAAGAAAGAATTCATGCTTCTATCAAATTAATGCGTAATACAGTGTTAAAAAGGCAAAATAATAGTCCTTTTATGGGCCTGAATTGTTAGATGTTCCTAAAAGACAACAATTCATTCTGTCACTATACTGGTCCTATAATCTAATACAATTTATACACATGCTATTCAGTTTGATTCTTTTGTAAGCAAGAAGACATCTTCTTTGTGGTCAAAATGGGTGTTTTCCATATGTCGTAGCTGTGTATAGCCATGTTCAATAGTTGGTACCCCTCTTTTAATTCGGTGTGTTTTTGTGTAAAAACAATCAAAATCATCCGGGTCTTAGTTTCAGGCAATATCAACCTCATCACAAAAAACTCATCACCTTTTTACCGTGCAAGTATTTCTTTAACCAAACTAAAGTTAAAAAAAAGAAGAAAAAAAACATGTAGACTACTAAGTACCCCTGATTCAATAGATTATAGATCCACTTTCAGAAGCAATAACTTGAAGTAATCATTAATTGTATGACTTTATCAGTGTCTTACATCATTTTGGCCTATTTGTCCTTACAACATTGCATTAGTTCATTGAGGTTTTTGGCTATTCACTTATGCATCGCTTTGTTAAGCTCCTGCCCTAGCATTTCAGTTGGGTTGAGATCTGGACTTGGCCATTCTAAAACCTTGATTCTTTTATTTTTCAGGCATTATCATGTAGATTTACTGTGTGTGTTTCAGGTCTTTGTCCTGTTGTATGACCCAATTTCAAACAAAGTTTTAGCTAAAGTATAGATGGCCTCACATTTGCCTATAGAATTCTCTGGTACAGAGGATATCATTTTCAACTCGATGATTACAAGGTGCCCAGGTCTTGTGGCTAGAAAAAACAAGCCAAAATCATCACCCCTTCACCGTCATACTTGACCGTGGATATGACGCGTTTCTGCTAAAATACTGTTTGGTTTTCTCCAAACATGGCACTGGGGATTGAGGCCAAATAACTCCACTTTGGTCTCTTCTGTCCGTAGCACACTGATCCAGAAACCTCAAACCTTCCAAGAGATTTCGCCTGGCAAGCTTTTCAAGCTATCTATACTTGTTCAGTCTTCTTCTAATTGTGCTCAGTGAGACCTATAGCGTCTGAGATGTTGCTTTTGGGTTTTTTTGTGGGGGTTCCTTGAGCACTGCATGGTCTGACCTTGGAGTGAATGTGGCATGATGTCCACCCCAGGAAAGATGAATGCTTTTCACTTGTCAATAATCTTTCTCACTGAAGTTTGGAAATGGTTTATAACCCTTTCCAAAATGATGTACAGCAACAATTGCTCCTCTCAGACCATTGTCTGTCTTTCCCTCATAGCTTTGTGACAAAAATAATAACCTGAATACTTCAGACCAGTACACTACCGAAGCATCTGCTTTTACAGAGGTCTGCACACCTTCTAATGATCAATTAATCAAGGACTGATGATTAGCAGCACCTGGCTGCAATTTTCCCTCAAAATCCTGTGGAAGTATTAATATTGGCAGCTTTTTTTTGTTGTTGTTGAGTTTTTGGCTTTTTTGTTACTTAAGTAACGCATTGCATTGTTATATTGTGTATAGTGACATCACTTGCATCCAAAATACTTTTCAAAGGAAGAAGAAATAAAAAAGCGCACAGTAAACAAAAACCTTGAAAAAAAATGGTATACAACCCCTCCAAATACTGGCCAAATCACAGACATGTTGATTTGCACAGGACTAATATTATCACAGGTCCTCGGTGTTCGCAAATTATGGTAGGTCATTTGCGGGGGTTATTTTTCCTTTACAAGTTATAGACATGGCCAGTCTGCATGGGATTAAGATCACAGACAACCTCTGCAATTATTACAAATCAATACCTATGATGATAACCAATACCAAAAGCTGTGTTTTTACACACACACACACAAAAAAAAAAAAACAATGTAGAATTTAAAAAAAAAGAGGCTCTAACTTTTACACATGATTATAGTTTGTGCTATCATATGGCACCAGCTAAGGTCTAGCTGTGAAACCATGGCAACTGGCAGTATACACTGTCAAAGAAATGCCCGTGGTTGAGTGACATGGAAAAAACAGTGAGGTGTTAGAAACCCAGAGAGTAAGAAGCTGTTTGAAGGATTTCAACATGTACTGTAAGAATGTCATGCATTATTACTCTTTGATGCAAAGTCTGGATTTAAAGACCTGGAAAACCAGGCAGTACTTGTTGACCATACAGTAATAGGGAATTGAAAATATGCTACCATTTAGAAGATTGTTGCGCAGAAATATATTAGAAGTTTTACTATTCTTTTTGGCTGCTATTGTTGGATTTCCCCAGTTTAGTGTAATCTTCTACTTGCTGTTGACACACATACACTATATGAAGCATGTGGACACCTGATTGTCTCATCCTGTGTGCTTACCTGGGTGCAGTTGGTGCTCCATTTCAACCCAAAGGTGTCCTCTGGGATTGAGGTCAGGCCTCTGTGCAGATCCTTGGCAAGCCATCTCTTCATAGACCTTTCTTTATGTACAGGGGCATTGTTATGCTGTAACAGGTTTGGGCCACTTAATTTTCAGTGAAGGGAAATCTTAAGAGTGCAGCATACAAAGACATTCAAGACAATTCTGTGCTTTATCTTTGTGACAACAGGTTGAGTAAGAGTCAAATATGGGTGTGATGACCAGGTATCCACATATTTTTGCCTACATACATTACAAGGGCCTTTATCAAAACAAAGCTGGTTCTGTGTGAAAGAAAGTTTCCTTTAGCTACAGAACTAGAGTTAGGCTTGCAGAACATTTTCTTCTTTTATTATAACTAAGATAAAAATAACAGTATAAATACACAGAGGATCAAATCCTAGATAAATATACTGATTGTCCCAGTCTGATGTCCACTTCATGGACAGTGGAAAATGCAGAGCTAAGCAGGCCACATAATGGCCAGGGTCCCCAATTACTCAAACCATGTGATTTGGACGTCCCATCAGGGCCGGTAATAGGCAGCATGAATGTCTTGCTGAGCTAGGGAAACGCCTCAGAGAACACAGGGTAAGGGTGCAATTAAATAATAGCATGCAACTGGTGGCCTTGGAGATGGCGCCAAGAAAACGTGGACGGCAGGGAGGTGATGGATGATGTTGGCACACTTGGGTTTTATTGGGGTTTATAGGGGTTATAGGAGAACGCTCAGTGTGAGTTCCATGAATAAACGATTCTCTATTACCGTCTGTCACTATGCTAAACTCATCTGTCATTATTACTTATTCACATAGGCCATAATGCAGGTTACTGATGCACATAAACACCAGAGCACAAGACATAGGAGTGTGTGAATATGCAGCACTCAATAGGCAGATAAAATATCACCCCATCAGTAGTAGCATGACAGGCTCATATTGCCCACTGCTGCCTCTAGCTCTTAGCCTTGGAATATATCTCCACTATTATGAATTACATCTACTTAACATCTGACTCTCTGAGGGTTATGTTCTGTTGCATATTTAGAGTGCATTGGTTTACAATATCACAATGATTTAACAAGATTGTTGCATTTTATTCTTAAACAACCAAGAATGATAGTAAACCAAGGGCTTTGTAGTGCTGTTCTTTGCTAAGGATGAAATATTGGTTGAATTCCATCTTCATGAATTGTATGTGCAAAGAGTTACTCTATAGCAGAGAAGAGCTCAAAATACATTTTGCGGCTCGCTAAATTTTACTTGTACTTTATGTTTGCCTCCTATCTGTTATCCCCTTATCTACCCTCTCTCATCCTTGTTGCTCTTTGCCTTTGCTAAATCCTGACACATACAGTCTGCTCACACGCAGTCTCGCTGTGTCATGCACACTTACACACTGTATGAGAAGGTTAAGCACTATAAGGCAGAGATCTTACCTCTGCACTACAATTCAACAGATCGTTCTTGTTCTGATCAAATATGTTTTCAATTCAGTTTATACAAAAGAAATACGTCTTTCTAGTGAACTCCAACATGGTTCATTCACTGCATTCGTATTTTCTGGGGAAAGTGTTAAATCTTCTGTGTTTAACTTGCCCTTTAATTTTACCCTGTTAATGCACAGACTTGGACAAATGCAGTTTGGCTTTATATGATAAACTGGTAATTACCCCTGATGTACTGGCCTTGCCTTTCTCTGCCTGTGAGGGTTAGAGTGTGTGGTTTGAGAATGCAGCAACTAGTGATTATCTCTGATTGGTGCAGAGAGGTCATGCTGTTTGCACTGATTGCTCTGGGCCAGTGGAGGCGTCACTGCTAGTGCTTTTTGACCACTTACAATCCTATTGGAAAAGAAAATATGGAGGCTGGAAACTCGCTAGTACTGATTAAAGGTCTTTATCAGACTAATACATTGTAACAAAAGATTTAAGATTTGGTTCCTTTCAGGATCCATTTCAGGAACTGTACTATAATTTTGAGGTTAATGCAGAGCAATCAGCCCAGTGCAAGACTATTGGTTGTTGAAACGTTACGATTGTGCCAGTGTTCATTATAATAAAATCATGTTTTTATAGTAATCATTTAAAAAAAACATTACATTTAATGCTACAGATGTGTTTGTAGGTTGTCTTTTTAAGTTGCCATTGGAACAAAATTGTAATGCAGAGCAATCAACCCAGTGCAAGACTATTGGTTGTTGAAACGTTACGATTGTGCCAGTGTTAATTATAATAAAATTATGTTTTTATAGTAATCATTTAAAAAAAACATTACATTTAATGCTACAGATGTGTTTGTAGGTTGTCTTTTTAAGTTGCCATTGGAACAAAATTGTCTACATGACAGATTTTTGTCACTGATCCCAAATACATCCTTAAAGCATTCTCAAAGTTATTTTTTAACCAACCTGGGAATCAAACATGGATCGATCAAGCTGACTGCTGATACTAGTAAATGCACGTGTTGCTTTTTCAAACAATGAGTGACACAAAATAACTTTAGCAACAACAACAAAAAAAAAACAGCAATTTCCCAAACCATAAAATTAGGAAGCAGCCAAAAGAAACAATATATATCATTGGCTGTTCGAGCATCTAAAAGGAGTACTGGCCTTGCCGCTTAAAGGCTGAGATCTGTTCTGTGAAACCAGACGTCATGCAGTTTGGACTATGAGCGAGCACCATATTACAGTACAGTAGTAAAGCTATATGGGATACTGCAGTGTGATTGCACTATATGCATGTGACATGGCTAATTCATGAGCAATATCATTTATTGATTTTTCCACCTTTAACCCTTTTGTTAATTAAACTTGTGGTTCACTTTCAAATCTAAACTGTTTTATGCCCCATCAATAGCACATCATGGAAGTATTTAAGAAAGAAAATATAGAGAGAGATAATCACCAATCATGGAACGTGTATACAAGAGACATGAGATGAAGCTGTCTCTTGGCTTTAGACTTTAACAATGACACAACTCATTGACTTGGCTAGATGGTGTGAACGAGTTCGTCTTTTGCATGGTCAGAATGTTTTTTTCATCTTCACTTGCATAGACACCTCTTTGTCTCATGTAGGGGAGGGGTGAACGGCTACCAAATGCAAGCGTAAAACCCGAAACACCTCAAGGACTTTTATCTGCTTGATTAGACCTGGATTAATGAGGGAACAGGTCTATAACAGGTCTAACACCTGGCTATTTGTTCTATTATTTATGAGCCCCCCCCCCCGAACTATATGTGGTCGGATGTTACAGTATGTGATTGGATGTTAAGTGGCATAAATACTGTAAGTCCACTGTAAGTAAATGTCGATATTCTGTTGCTTTGAGGTTGTATTTGCAGCGTAGTCATCATCTATACTGCTTAATTCTATACACAGGGTCATGGGGGCCTGGAGCCTATCCCACTTAGGGCATGAGGCGGCATGGTACATCCTGGAAGGGGTGCCAATCCATTGCGGCGCACACATTTGTACCTTATGCACACACTCACACTACAGGAAGTTTGGCAATTAGCCTAATTTACATGTTTTTGGGCTGTGGGAGAAAAACCGGAGTACCCGTAAGAAACCCACCAAGCACGGGAAGAACATGCATACTCCATGTACACAGAGACGGGAATCGAACCCGGGTGGTAATCAAACCCAGACCCGGGAGGTGCAAGGCGACAGTACTAACCATTTAGCCAGTAAGTAATTATAACCTTCAAAAACAGCGCTGTCAGAATGTAGTGTTTTGGGTAGACAATGTTGTAACTTAATTACAACTTAATTAAAAACAACTAGATGCGAGCATTGTACAGTATTCAGATTCCTGCTGGGTTGAGTTCAGGTCTGTGTTCATTTTTAATCTTGTTATGGTTGTGACCATTTAGAACTTCAGTTTAATAACCTGCAAGACCCTGTGTATTTACCCTTGATCCTAGCTTCAGCAATGACCTTTATTTATGCGATTACAGAAGCATGTTCCTCTACATTAACCATAGCTCTCAAAAAGAGGAGGGAATATGTGGGCCTTTTTATTGTGTCATTTATGGGGCTGACATGACAGAAAGGAAAGCTAGCCACCATAACAGATTGATTAGGCATTAAATGCAAGTTTCTCCTATGGTCACCTATTTTTGCATTCCTTCATCAAGCTGAAATTTGATTTGTTTTTCAGGGTTAGTATAATTTATTGTTTATCCAGACAATTTTGTGATGCTGATTTATTGAAGGAATTAAGATATGACTAAATGCGACCCCTCTATGGCGTGTTATACAACTTCGCATCGCACAGCTCTTGGTACACCAGTACTAAACTCTCCCCACACTCACCCACTCACACAGGGATATTCAGATTAATTAGAGTTAATGCTTTGATCAAATTACTTTAGTTATCGTTCTTTATGATTAAGGTTTAATGCCCGAGTTTTAGTTATGTTAATTTGTTCCTACAGTAACTCTTTTCTTTGTGATTTTCAAGCTTAGGAAATTGCATTATGGGTGCAAAGTTAATTAATGCTTTGCCCTGTATTATGCAATTGAAGTAATTGTTCCTGCATATTCATTAAGGCAAATGTGCAAAACCGATAACAGGCGCAATATTCATAGGAAAGGTAAAGTCTTGTTTAAGGCTTGTTACTATATCAGCTAGTAAATCAGGGTCCATACGGTCTGTATGGATAACATTTTGGGTACAAAAAAAAAGGTATTTGCTCTACAAATCTTTTTCATTTTGTATTGAAGTATAATGCAGCAGACTTTTTTTATTCGGATTGGTCAGGTAGTGTCAGCTGAAAGACAAGTCAAACAGTGTGATTGTGCAAATACAGTACATGATGCTTTCCCCACTGGCAACTAATCTGTAATGTAATAAATTTAAATAGAAACTGATGTTATTTAAAAAAAAAATTTTAATTAATGTTGGCTGTGGTATAGACAAATAACACACTTCAGGACATGCGATTATTAAAACCGCCTCAGTGTTTTATTTCTGACTTAAATTTAGAAAACTGTGGACATAACACACTGTTCTGAGACACTGTGGCAAACTTGTAATGCTGTCCTGGATATGCCTCCAGTGCCCGTGACGGCAATTCACAATAAGGTGCTGGAGGATAAAAAGCACAATTAAGGTGTTTATAAAGGCATACTCTCTCTATCAGCAGTGACAGACCTCAATAAAGAGTTTTATGAGCACAAACACTGCCATTATATGACTTCATTAAGGGAACATTGAGGAGACTCCACTAAAAAGCTGTGCCAGTGTAAACAGATGGCTTCTGTCTGTCTGGGTTATTTATTACGTATTTACGTGTTTGTGCTTTGACAGATTGCTATTGATGTTGGGTGCTTCTTAAAATAGGGCTTTCATGGTTTTTTTTTATTTTTTTTTTTACTAATCTTGGTAAGCTGTTGTCCCTGTCCTCCACCTTCACATATTACTATCAGAAGCTTTAATGTACTGAATAAGCCTTTTCAAAACTATAGATTTGTCAAACAAATTGAAGAACGAAATCATAAAAATTGAATGTCTAATATCTGCTGTCTAAAAGCCTGCATTTGACTTCTTCAATCTGTACGTTATTGCCTTCATGTGGTAAAGACTTTCTTCTGTGTGAGCCAGTCTGGTTCTTGTCTGGTACTGGTTTATTGGACAGTGCCGGAGTGAATCTAGCAGATCACCTGGAAGGAGGGTGACCAGATGTAAACAAAGCAAATGTAGGATAAGTAGTAAGTTTGTTAGGGACAATGTTGGACAGATTACTGACACTTAGAGGAATACCATTTTGATGTATAAGACACACGTATTTGGATCATTTCATAACTCTTGATTTATATCAATGCAACAATTTTGCTTTTACACTAATAGCACATACAATGGTGCAAAGCATCAACATGAAAAGCAAGAATAGCACTAATCAGATACAGAAATCTACTGCCATTCAGGGGCAAACTATATTTTAGTCTATTAAAAAAAGTATTTTACCTTATTTGTACTGCTTGACTTTATGCTTTTTTTTTCTTTTATATTAGAAAATACAAGGAAAACTTTGACAAAACCCTTCATCTGTTTAACCTGCTTATTTCCAAGCATAATATTTGACATCATCTAAAGTACGTGGGATGCGAGACAGAGGAGTAAAATGTACTGCAACAAAAAAGGGGGATGTCTGCTCACCCTACCAGGAGACACTACTTTTGCCCACTAAGACCAGCTTGACAGAAAGGTGAACGTCCGGTCCACAGGTTTATCTAAGCCAGGGTTCTATGCCATTCCACCACACAACTGCAGTCTCTGTACCTTCATCTGTAGTCTGTCTATTATCCAACCCAGACCTCCCTGCTTCCATGTGGGTATGCTATATCGCTCTGTCTAGAATCTGCTCTGAAGTAAGAGCGTGATATTATTTTATTGAGTCTCTTAAAACCTACGTGAGCCAGCTTTGATCTTGCTCCTTCATATGAGTTTTTTATTGCCTGTGTCAGCGTCATCAGCGTGGAGGACAATAGAGCTGTAGACTCATCCTCCGCTTATTTACCATTTGTTCGTTTTATCTCTCTCTTTATTGCTGCTTGTGTCGACTCCTTAAACATAATGCGGGGTTTGATCCTTCAACAACAAACCAGGCCTGACATTTTCTGGACCATGTGCATTCTCTCTTCTATGGCCATAGACAGATGTGATGTGCGGATTGGAGACTGCAGAGAAGGCTTCTTGTTTAATTAATTTGGATGGAAACTAACCGAATTGGAGAGGGCAACTATGGAATTAAAATGACTTATTTGTGTTACTAATAATATTAATTAATATATAATTAATTAAGGTGTTAAGGAATACTGAGAAATATTAATAAAGTGTTTTATCAACTTTTTTAAAGGTGTTGTATGGATAAAATTTTTTTAAAATGAAATTAAAGATAAAAGATAACCTTAAATGCCTACAGGTAGATTAATGATGGGGTGACATCAGTTACTTTTTTATTTCACCTTGAATAAACCATGTAATAATTCAGATAAAAAACCTTGGAACACCTGTGAAACTGTGCACACAAATAAAAACACATGCATACAGTTAAAAAAAATAATAATGAATGTAAGGATAAGAAATGGTTAACTAATTGATTACTCCATCTGGAGGTTCTTATGTAACGTTACTTACCCTTGATAAAAGATAAAAAGACAAAATGTATAGACATTTATTAGAAGGATGAAGTGTTACTATTTGAATGTTCAGGAATTACTGTATATACATACTCTTGTTGTACTCATGCAGATGTCCAAGTTGAAACATGCCATCTGTAGGATACGCTACAGCTGTCTATTCCAATTACTGACCTTAATGTGTAAATCATATATCACAGAATGCAAATTATATTTATGGACTAACAGATATTGTCGTGTCTGTCACTTTAAGAGATTAGCTTGTACTGTACTTTCCTTTCATTTCTCTGCTGTTAAAATATGTCTGTAACCGTTTACAACCTGACCCAGTACAGAGCAGGATCCTTGTTCATTGTGACCGTGCCGTGAATCATAAAGAGTAGCATCATTGCTAGAATTAAAATTTAATAATGGTGCTGCTTATGTTCCATATTTGCATTTCTTTTCTTTTTTTTTTTTTTTTTTAAAACATTAACAGAACATAACCGCTTAGTGAATTATTAATGCTTACTGTCGTGAACAAATGATTAAAGCAAATATTAAAATTCAAAGATTTATTTGTAGTTTTAGTTTTGGTGCATTAATACAGCCTATATACTGTACAGTAAACACACACTATGCATACACTTACGCAGACACACAGGCAAACATTTGCAACGTGGATCTAATTTTACCCGACCGTTTATACTGTATACTGTAATGTGTGTGCGCATGTTCAGAAGATTTGCCCAATGCATTTGATTAACTGAGCCAACATTCAACCTTCCAGCATTTGAAGTTTTATCTTCCTCCCACACTATAGTAATCCTCCTCCTTGCTGTTGCTCTGAGTCTTGTGAGCCTACTTGAGTAATTAGACAGGCATCCTGTTCTGTGCCCTGACTTATGACACCACATTAAATTCATACTCAGCATGTCCTTCAGGACTGGCTCTATTTGACAGGGTTTAGTGTCAGTAAACCAGGCAGGGAACCTCAGGACACAAGCATTTCCATGTGCATTTATTCATTTATCCAAGGTGATTATACAGAACACTTTACAAATAAGGTAGAACCGTACATGCATTTCTTCGCTTGAGGAAAATGAAAGGCATTTCCTTTAGGGAGAAAAGGATCAGAACTCTCAGTATGTAAACCTTTCTTTAAACACACACACACACACACACACACACACACACACACACACACATATATATATATATATATATATATATATATATATATATATATATATATATATATATATATATATATATATATAGTGTGTGTGTGTGTATAAATACACACGGGCACAAGAGTACAGAAAGGTTCTTTAAAAACAAAACATTCCCTCTGGAACTGAACCATTTCTACCATAGCAACAACTAACAATGTTAACAGTGATGCTTTTTCTTATTGCTATACACCTCCAAAGCCACAGGAAAGGAATGTCCTTGATTATGAACTTTCAAGATGCTGTTAAAGAATTTTCTTTTTGCTCATCCAGTTCTGAGATAACGTTATTTTAATGCAGTTGCAGTCATATGTTAGGATTTATAGTTGATGTGGATGATAGTTTCACAGCTTAAACAGAAAAATATACTGTACATACTACACACGAACAGACTGCAATAAATTACGAGGAGCATTCAATTCAAATGCCGCTTTCAGCTCCTGCTTGTGAAAAAGTTACACAGCTTGCACAGCTGATGAATCGTTGCATAAAAACATCTACATGCATTCACCACCCACTTTATTAGGAACAATTGAACATTTGAGATCATTCAATCAGCTAACGATTCCAGTAGTGTACTGTAAGAGCATCACTTAACATTCACATCAAACATCGGAATGTGATCTCAGTAACTTTGGTTGTTGGGTCCAGACTTGTTGGTTTGAGTCTTTCAAAAGCTGCTGATTCCATGGCATTCTCAAGCACAACGGTTTTTACAGTTATAATAGTAGTAATAAATTGTGAAAAACAAAAAAGTAAAACTGACACATGTGCTTCAAATTTGATACCCTTAACTCAAAGGCCATAATAGAAAATTTGATCTTAAATTCATGACCTAAATTTTTTAAAAACATATTTTATTAAGAATTACAAGCCTCTTTGAGAGGGCACTGTGCAGCTAAGTCAAAGAAAAATCCTCCACATGCTCTTTTCGTAGATCAGGAAATGCTGAGAAGTTTATTTTTCTTCAGACATTTGAAGTAGTACCACCTGCTTTTCGTACAGCTTGAAGCAAGGATATGTAACACACACTGTCTCTATTTACAGACGAATGATCTCTTAGAGCTGATTTCATTAGGTGCAGCATTGAAGGGGTAAGAGGAACGACACCTGAGTAGCCCCTGGACAGTCCATTCCCCTTAACAGCGGTGGGAAGGGTTCTATCGCCCAAGTGTAATATTTTCCTGCCGGCACTGGTATGCTTGGTTTGTAATATTTTCTCCATGGTCAGTATGGCCCGCGGTCTGACAGCTCAAATAAAGATGGAGTCTCTTCAACTCATTTCTGCTGTGCCAGGCAAAAGCTACTTGCCGCTGCGTGGTGCTTCGACAGCCCAGTTGACCTTGCAATCGGCCAGCGGCATTCTCCCTCTGTCATCGTAGGTCAGTCCATCACTGAGCCTGTTTAAAAGATTAAAGCACTATTAAAGTTTCAGTGGAAACCAGGCTTCGGGCCATCAGTGGTGTGATGTGAGCTAGTTCCACAAGGACAGGAGGCACAGCGTCTGACACAAGGGCTTGGGTGCTTTATGGGAATGAATGCAGGAGGTATGGAGGATCAGGAACGCTTGTCTTGGAAGAACTGGCTTCCTTGAGAATGTGCATCTTCCGAAAATGTTTCGGAAGAACGTCCTTCAGAAGCCGCTAAATCTAGAATCTGAGACGAGAGCCCTTGCAGAAATTGCATTTTGGGACAGGTGGGAAATCTGTCCCATTTACAGAATGTCTGTGTGCCTGCAGGTCAGAGCTCTGTCCCACTTGCTATCAGACTCCCTATATAGCCACAAGCACAGAATACAGGTTAGTTTTGGAGTACACTGCAAAAAAGATTTACATCTTAGCAAGTGAAATATTCTTGAACCTAGCCAAACCCATCTATAATTTATTACAATATGTTTGCAACTAACCAAATATATGATTATTAAGTTTATTTCTAGTCAAATGTTAGAAACCAAATATAAGGTTATTAAGCTTATTTCTAATCAGGTTTACTAAAATCGTAAGCAAAAAAAAAAAAAAAACTTGTGCAATCGGCACATAATTTTGATGGTTTTAAAGAATGTATTTCTTGAAAAAAACTAAATTTCCTGACAATAAAACAAGAAATTTAAGATTTTAATAAAATTAGAAAGTGTAGATAAATTGATCTAGATTTTAGATATGTTCACTTGGCAAGATAACTTTTTCGAGGTGTAGAGATGTTAATAAAGAGTAGGATCTCACTGGACCCAAAAAAACATTATTTCCAGCGAGGAACGTTTTTTGTTCTTACGGGGACAAGTGGGGCAAAGAAAATAGCACATTTTCAATAATGTTCAGTAAGACTTTATTATAAATTTTATTTATAATAAACTTTTTTTAAAAGTCTATTTAAATTTATTTTATTTAAAATAAACAAAACAAATCTCACATTCTGGTGTGATTATTAAGTGACTAAATTATATATGTATTTTTGTCTGTTTTATGGGCAGACCAGTTTCAACCCTGGCAGCAATTTATTTTTCCCTAAATCTTTAAAAATCACTCTACACTGGTTGCTAGTGGGATTTTCATACTTTAGTTTATTAGTCACTAGAGTACTGTAAGTACCCGTCATTGTGGGGTAAAGAGTTTGTAGAAATAGTTCACAGGTTAAAGGTAAAAATAAGCTGATCAGCATCCGGCATGTGACTGCTCATAACCTCCTTTTTGCTCAACATTGTAATTTACTGCACATACTATTTTTGAAGTAAGCAATGCTGTTTCGCTTTTTTGTTTGTGTTTGGTGAGGATTGTGGCAGATATGTATAACAGTCATTTCTTTGTCTTCCGCATACTTTGTGTATACGCGGTAAACTATCGCGTTGATTGGCTCTGATGAGTGGCACGTATAACCACGCCCACTTTTTTTGGTGAAAAGCTTTTTGGTTATATTCGTCCTTATATTCATCCTTCACAGCATTGCTAGATGCTGTGACATAATAATTTCCCTTTGAATCAACATGTTGATATAATTTATGGCAAATTTAATGCAAATATCAAAGGACTGGCGAAGTTTCATTAAATCAGCTGGACAGATATACAGATATACAGACAGACAGAAACGTTTCTGGGACTGGTTTCGGGTTCTCTGATGTATGAAATGTAAAGATATAATTGAAAGATTGAGTTCTGACCAATGGATAGACAAAACTTTTATTTATGAAAGATATGACTAAAAATATATATATAGAAAATTATGCAATAGCATCCATTTGATTCCATAAGCTACTGTATATTTCCATTACAAAGACACAAAGAAACAAGTGGGGTGTGAACGGGTGTAAACTTTTCTTATCAAAATATAGTACAAATCCTGTTATTCTTTCGGCTGATCACATAGTCTATTTTACTTTCCATGGGTATCCATTTTTCAACAATAAACGATGCATCTGTACAGTACATGCATTCACCTACGGATGATAAGTGATGGCTTGGTGGTTTTCGAAACGAGAAAAGCACTGCCACTGTCTTCACATCCATAAAACAGAATGTCTTTTCAAAATCAGGATGAAAACATTTACATTGTCTACTGCTAATGTCTTATGTTGCACTAAAAAGCAGCTCAATTGATAACTATGCAGCTGGTAGGACTGCACGATTCATTGAAAATAAAAATCTGATCTCGATTCATACATACATGCAATCTGATTACTGAATTACCCTGCATTCATTCATGCTGCATTCACATATTAATTTAACTTTACTTGACAGCAATCCCAGACACTGTCTCAGTCATACACTCTCAACATTCACACTCTCGCAGTGTAATACAAATTAAATCACCAATCACGTTAGATTAGCAAATAGTTAAGATTAGCAAATTAGCAGTTATACAACTCAATCGCTTCTCTCCTCTTCATTTCCACTCAAGTGATGTGTACAGTAACAAGGAAGCAGACCTAAACAGACTAGTCAGTTTACTTGGTGCCATTATTTTCGTGTCACAAACCTGAGCATGAAACTCGTATTTTGCACACAGATTATATTTTTAATACACGGAAAATGTGCCACTCGTGCACTCTCAAATTGTATTTCCATACTCTCTGCTGTGCTTGCTCAATATCGTAATGGTGTCACATTCTAGCCAATTAGAGGCTACAGGACATCACAATACCAGTCTAAATAACTAACTTTATTAGTTCATTAAACCTAAACCGTTGATTCTAGCTGTTACATTGAGACAGAGAGAACTGATCGAAAGCTTCCTAAGTCACATAGGATAAAATATTAAAAACTAACACATGTGATCAGTGGCGGCCAATACGGGGCGCAGGGGCACCGTCCCCCTTAAAGTTAGGCAGAGAAAAATGCTACAGGTACTTTAACATGTAATTATTTAACATAATTATTTATTTTAATAATGAAATAAAGTCATTTGGTCACAATATTCTGCTGTATTTCTTAATATAATTTATTGTAAAAATGTAAACTGTATTACGTTCATTTGTGTTTGTGTACGTGGGGCGCCGGACAAACGAGTGTCTATGTAGGCACGTAAATTTTTGTGCCTTGAGGCTGAGCTCTGATTGGATCTTCTCAAATCATCCTTCGGGCGCAGCACTGTGCGCCCTGAACCCTCCCACTTTTGTTCTTAGCGAATCAATATTTGGGCTCATGTGATTGGACCGTTCTCAGCGAGTCTTTTCCAGCACTTCTTTTGGCAAGCGGAGCTGCTGACTGGATGCGATGTGAGTCATGCCTTTATTTTATACTTGTAGTAACAATGCTTAATCACCTGATAAATGGCTATTTATAGGGGAGTATTAAAGGTTTTGCTTGCGCCCCCCCATTTTTTTTGCACCAGCTGCCACTGCATGTGATGATGAAATACTGTAAATGAGTATCCAAAAAGAACAAATACTATTTAGTTATTTTATTTATTATTATTACTGTATATGTATTATTTTCATTATCATTTATTTATCATAAATATTCTGTTCATGTTTAACAGCTTTTAAGTTATTCTCTTTAAAGTTTCTAAAATAAGGAAAAGCCCTGTGTAAAGAGCACTTTTTTACTTGTGAATTGTGTGAAATTGAGAATTGATATACACATTTTAGCAAGAATCATGCAGACCTACTATTCACTGAGCTAAGTTTAAATACGCCGGTTAGGCACAAGATTATGACCACTGACAGGTGAACTGAATAACTCCTGTCACTGATCACCAACTATACACTAGTAAACTGGTGACAAGATCAAAGGAAACCAATACTCACCCATGCCCATGTGGACCAAACGCCAGGCCATCTGGTCTGATCCCACAGAAAAGCCAATGCAGCAAAAATCAGTGAAAACATTGATGCGGGTTACTTTAGAAAGGCACCAGGACACCAAGTGCACCACAGCCCGCCCCACAACTGGAGTCCAAACTCCTCAGAGCTCAATTCAATCAAGCACCCACGGGATGTCCCAACCAGAAGTCCCACAGCACTCAGGAGATCTACTGCCAACAGCCTGGCACCAGATACCAAATCACACCCCAAATGCTCCACACTCTAAGGGGCCACACAAACGCTGGGGGACTGAACAATGGTTTTAATGTTATGTTAATGCAGACTGTAAATGAAAATCAAACATGAATAAACATACGTATGCTTATACTTATAGGGTAAGTCCAAAATGATCTGCAATCTAGCTGTAGAATTTATTAGAATTAACTTTAAGAAAAACTTGCTTCCCTTGCTTTTCAATGCACTTTGTCCATTCCCTCATTTTAAAAAATCCTGACCTGCGAGCCACGAATGCACCGCTGTCTTCATTTCTTCATCAGAAGTGAAGCTGAATTCTCGTAGGGCTGTACAATAGTTCAGGATCCGAACTATAACGAGAATGCTTTAACACCTTAAAACAAAAACATTCAACACTGCAACTCTGCTCTACTTTCATGCAAATCACAAGTGGGTCATCCATGTACTGTAACTGCACTGCAATCACAAATGCGCGGATGCACAGCAGTGACTAGGAAAACAGTAGCCTGGAACAGAAAGCGCTGTTAAGAACAGCCAACAGAAGTTTTAATATAACCAGAGTGCAGGTAATTTTTGACTCCCTTGTATTCACATTTTACATATTTGGAATTTAAAAAGATTTAACAAGAATGATGGATAAAATTCTCATGAATTATGATACTCAGCTCACCAATTTCTGCAGCCCCAAACACTGTAATTCTGACAGGCATCAGAAAAGTTCAATCATGTCAAACGATGTCAGTCATGCTTTTTACCAAATGTCAGGGATTGGCAGTTGTTATGAGGTTTATACCATTTGAGAGATCTCCCAATTATTATATGGAGAAGCTCTGCATCTGGGCAGAAAGAGTATTTGCAAAGAGTGTATTCTTCTCAGAATAAACACCGAGTTATTTTTGAGATGTAAAGCAAAGAGCACTCACCGACTCCCAGTGAAGCTCTTCATCCAGACGGGGTCCAAAAAGACCCAAAGTAATTAAAAGCCTGTTGTTCAATCTGCTGTTCTAATCTTTGCTTCATTAAAACAAAGTGTACTTGAATCTGCAGTAGGATCCCACTAAGGTTGTTCATCTGTGGACTTTTGTTACCCGTGTGTCTACTTTATAGAAATTATGAAATACATTGTGCTGAACACCAATAAATGGTGTATATGAAATGAATAAACAGCTCAATATTGCTGTGAGATATTTAATATTTTCATTTGCTAACATCCTGATGAATAATATAACCCCAATGGTAAACATTTGGCCACAATAAAGCATTTCATAAATTAATTAATCTTCCAAATTGTCATTAATTAGTAGGATCTCCTGTCACATTTTCAGCTTACATCGATATTGAATAACAAATGCTTTGCTACTATTTAAGTCTTATAGCCTACACACTTTAAATCCAGTTAAACAACTTTCACACACAAGGACACGCACACACACACAAATTTACCGACAGAGATTCAAAGGTGCTCTCTATCTCTCACAGAGACTCTCACTCATAAAAGCGTGCATGCACACAGACACATGGGCACACACACCAGCTTGCCGATAGAGGCTTTCACTCACACAAGCCGCACACACACAGACAAAATACAAAATGCTTTACGCGCACACACGGTCGCAATGTTATAGAAAACAGTATATGCATGCACGGATGTGACGCTTGCGATTTGAGATCGAGCATAGGAGACAATTACCCACAATATAGCTCGTATTTCAAGACCTTGCTCGTTTACCAAGTTTCATTTTTGCTCTCTTGCAAAAAACTCGCAGACCAAGGCACTCGCAATCCAAGGTTTTTAAAGAATTCTTTGAATCTTTGTAACATAGAAATATTGTGGGATATGGTTTTATGTAAAGAAATCAAAAGGAAATGCAAAAAAAATAACCCTGAAAGATTCTAGAGTCAATTATTTTCTTTTTTGTTTGTTTGTTTTGAAAGTAGAAGCAAGTCACTAAAATGTTGCATTTTGATTAACTAGTCTTTTCCTTGTAATTATTCCACAGTCCTTAACAGTGTTTAAATGACATATTAACTGAAAAAATTTAAAAAATGGATCAACTTTCAACAATTACTCGTGTTTCTTGGCCCAAGCAAGTTTCTTCTGCTTGTTGTTCTTCTGAAATGATGGTTTATTTGCAATTTGACCATGAAGGCCTGACTCGTACAGTTTGCTATGAACAGTGGATGTTGAAATATATAAATATGTTTTCTACTTGAAATCCAAGAAGCATTTATGTGGGCTCAAACGTGCTCATGGTCCTCCGTTTCATCATAGCGTTTGATGGTTTTGGCGACTGCACTGTGGGATGCGTTCAAAGTTCTTGATTTTTGGGGGATTTACTGACCTTAATTAAGTTAATAATGGACTATCTTTTCCAATTTTGTCATTTGTCACAAATTAACTCTTGACAAGACACACAGGTGAACTGAAAACAAGTGACTAACTTGTAAATGTGACAAGACAATGCCATGAGTGTGCCAAGCTGCCATAAAAGGTAAATGTAGCTACTTTGGACAATCTAAAATATACAGTAAAACATATTCTGGGTTGTTTAAAACATCTTTCATAGTTTGAATGTCTTCAGTTTTAATGTACAATGTTGAAAATAATAAAAATATATATTATATATTATAGGCTGTACTGGATAAGCAGTATAGAAGAGGAATGAATATTTATATTTGATATACACTATTATGTATATACTGTATATTCTGTTTATGTGTGTGTGGAGTGTATTAGTACATTTTGTATATTTGCAAGTATATTTGCAATTGTATTTTTTTTTTAGTATTTTTGATAATTGTAAATATCAATATCTGGTGCCCTGCAGTGCCTATTTTTTGTATAATACACATGAGCTACTTTCGCAATTTGTTCACATCTGCGAATGTTCAGAGACCTGCAGTCCACTTGGATCTGCACAACTTCATAAGTCAGGACTTACTGTATATATATTGTAAGATCTTTTGCTCTGGTGGCACCACAGACACACGCAAGGCCTTTTGGAAAATGGGTCGTTATATTCAGAAAAAATTGGGAAAGGAGAGAATTTTTAAGCAATGAGGAAGAAAAGAAACGGAAGTAGTAGTAGTGAGGGTATGCACTAGTGGGTGGAATGTTTGCACAAGGCTGGCGAGCGATGGCTAACGTGGCTCCTACAAGGCATCCAGTAGCTGGGCGGCCTGAAGGTTGAGCACAGCGGCCTTTTTCCTTTTTGACAGCAGGATTGTGATGGCTGGATCGTGGGTGAAAGTGCCACGGGAGCTCATGCAGTCCTTTCACGGCTGTCCTTGAAGTGGTGATCAAACGGCGACATTCAGTTCTTTCCTTTGAAGTCCCTGGGGCCCATGACATCACTCCACTCACATGCTACTCTCGCATTTTTAGCATCCGCCACACAACTCTAGTATTTAGATCCTAGGACCTCGAGCTAAACTCCCTGCCTCATTTGTATAGCGTGGTAAAAGCCCGAGATCCATTAACAATGATCATTTACCAGCCGTGCCCGATCTAGTGGCCCCTCCCCTTTGCACACCAGTAGAGGGGGAGGCCGCCTACCTAGTGAGCTTCTGAAGTCAAAAAAAATGTATACACACTCGAGGAAAAGAAAAACTTATATAAATTTTTATTTATATATATTGTATAAATATTTTATCACTAAATTTATTGCTATACGTTTCAGATTTATACAGTATACTGTATATATGATAATATTATGATAATAATAATAATATGATCATATTATTAATATTATATTAATATAATATACAGCATACTAATTTTGTATTGTCTATACATTTTGGCTGACTCTGTATATATACACGCACACATGCACATCACTTACGTATGAATAAGCAAACACTAGATATGACACCTTGTGCCTTGTGTCTTAAGATGTCATATCTAGTGATTGCTTGTTCACTCCCTCACTTCCTACACATACCTGAGGAAGTTTGGATGTATTATTAAAACATGCATCAGTGCTGAAAATCAATTTACTAAAACATTTAAATAGATCTTCTGTTTGACAAAGACAGTTGGCAAAACTGACTCTCATGGAGGCTGGCTTGAATATTTAAAAAATGTAACAACCTGAAATATGATTAAAGTGGAAATTGGTTTCTAAATGAAAGTTTATCTGGCATACAGTATGTATCCCTAGTGTCTTATTTTATCTCAATTATGTCTACATTCTCCAAACACCTCAAAATGATCAATACAAAAAAAAGAAGAAAAAAAAAAGAGTATAATCCCTGCCAACTATCATCACAGTACAATAGCCATCTCCCATTCTTTTTCTCTATCTCTCTCTCTCTCTCTTGGCAGAACCTTACAAAGAGAAAGAGAGAAAAAGAGAAGAAAGGAGTAAAATACAAGAAAAAAACTTTTATGGCATTTGACAAATGCTCTTATATAGGGCAACTTACAGAAGTGCTATAAAGCCTCTATCAATAAATACAGGTTCAGTAGATCATGCATTAAGAAAACCAGTTTCAAATTGTTTGGGAATAGTAAGAAAAGCACACAGACAAGACATTTTAAATAAAGCTCTAATTTAAGTACTTCATGAAAAGGTAGGTCTTAAGACGTTTAGGACTGCCAGTAACTCAACTTTTTGGAAATCTAGAGGAAGTTAATTCAACCACCTACTGTAGGTTCCAGAACATAGGTGCATGCCCTCTTCCCACCCTAAGAGACAATAGGACCAGTTGAGCAGTGCTAAATCAGCTGCAGAGCTCAAATTGGGCTCAATGGCAGACTTGCCTGGAGCAAGTTACAAAAGTCCAGTGTCAAAATGACAAAGCAGCAAAGGACCTGCGTGGTCTGTGTGATAAAGAACTAACCTTTCTGATGATCCTTCTGAGAAATTGACATGAGCATGTCAGATTAGTAGCGAGGAAGAAAAAGGACAGTTGATCACCTATGGTTACACGAAGACATGAGATTAAAGAGTTGTCCTGGGAGATCACAAGATCCTGAAATGGGGATGATCCCCTGGAATGAACATCAGGTCAGTTTTTCTGGATTTACTTCCCAGCCAAGTACTCATCTTTCACAATGAGATGCCTGCCAGACATGCTGAGATCTGAGAGAACAGTGTCTAAGGAAGGGAAGGAGAGGAAGGAGATGACCTCATATACAGAATAAGATATAAGAGATTGAGTATAAAGTAAGAACAGAATTAAAACGAAGTATTGAGTCTCGTGGGACATGAGTGTAGAATCTGCTTATACAGTAGCAGGTGCAGATTACATCCATGTACCTGATATGACCAAACATCAAGGTAGGAAGAAAACCATTGCCATTCTGTGCCCTGAATTCCAAGAGTCATGAGGATGTACAACAGGTATTGTGTCCCATGCTGCTGAAAGGTCAGCCAAAAAAAAGATAAGGACTGAAGACAGAACTCCAAAAAAAGCAGTCTCTTTGTACAGCTTTGAAGCAAGAATGGTTAGCATCTTGGCGGTTGTTTTTGTAAGGGATGGAAGGACAGTTGAAGATTTTAGAAAGAAGTGATGCCAGTCTGTAGCTGATAAGCTGTACTGGCAGCAGATGTTTAATGTTATGTTTGCTGGCATGGCTTTCTTTTGTCCTTTGCATGGCTTCATGTCCCACCAGGAGAGTTTCAGCCGTGGAGCAGTTTGACTTTACTCTTCCCTTGGTTTGAATATTCATAAGTAAAGTACTTTTTATTGGTGACTGCTGCTTTCAGGCCTAAAACTACACATGAGAGCTGCTTCTGGGTGCTTCTAAGATGCACTGCAGCACACATGGTAGAATCTCAAGCCTTGACTGAAGTGGCAGTGATCAGCTCCAGTGACCTTGTCACAGCCAGAATGTCACACAGTCACTCCTGGTGAAAATAGGGTTTAGAGTGAGTTTCTTCAGAATAGCAATAGACCTTGCACTCTTTAATTCAGTTGGTACAGTACATGATTAGATGTTTTGGAGCCAATGATGATAGTATTAATGAAGAGAAGTAGGTCTGCTGAAATGTCTGGAGCATTGTGAAAGGGACAAGTGGTAAGACTGCAATATAAGATGACTTGAAGGAGAAGGGGAATCATTAGTGTAGCAGTTGGGGTAAGAATGAATGTCTGGCATATGTTTTTAACTTTTCCCATTATATATGGTGGTGGCCTTGAGCAGTCAGGAAGGACCGAGCAGGGGGAACTGGCAGTTCATTTGGGTAAAAAAAAAAAGTTTGCGTTTGCAAGTATCTTGTACAGATGTTTCCAGTTTTTATCAGGTAGCACAGAAATCAGTAGCTGGAATGGGACAACTGGTTTTCAGTCCAGGACATTTCCTCCCTGACGTGCGAGTTAAATGTCAGATTGAAGTTTAGTTCTGTAAGGATTTCCACATCTCAGTTAGTTCGAGAATTTCAAGAGAGTAAAAAGAAGTTAAAGCTGAGATTAAATCAGATTTCTTCACAGCAGAATGGCGATTCCAGAGCCCACCTACTGTATCAGCGATTTAGACAACAGTGAAAGGTGGATGAGGATACTGGTATTTCAGCCTTTGGTTGTGGGTGAGAGCTTCTGAGGCTGTGAAAAATGATGACAGAGGTTTAGAGGCACATGTCTGCAGCTACACAGTTACAGTAGTTAGCGTCAAAAAGTCAGAATCCCACATTCCAATAAATAATAAATAAAAAAGATTGCACAGACCAATTTTAAGCTCAAGCTTCAAAATAGTAAGCTTTGCCCACAATTCACACCCTAAGGTAGACTAAAACTACTCGTGAATAGCCACCTGAGAGTCCTAATTAGAATAATCCAACAGACGCTTCCAAACAACACTAACACAATAAAAAATGCTAGTGGAAAGAACCTCGATCTTATACCACAAAGATAAAGAAAGACACTCAGACGTAAAAACAGACATCTACTGTAATGAGTGTATCGGTGCATCAGCACTAGTCTGCTCTTCTCTGTGCTCCAGCCCAATTACATTGTGTGCTTTAGGGCTTTAGTTCAGGTCAAAAACCTGCTGCATGACAGGACAGAAATCCCTCTAAACCCTCAGACATCACTTTGCTTATCAACACAAAAGCTCTGCCACTGTACCATGCTCTGTAGTTAACAAGACATGTAGGATTTCCTTTGAACCTCTTAACCTGGAACTTTGAACTTTAAACTTTGCACATTGTCTTGCTTATGACTGGCCATGTTTTTCTATATCCCAATTCCATTTCAGTTCTATTTCAGTTCTATTATTTGTACATATTGTAGATTTTTATGGCTAAAAGTTTTTCTATATTTCTATATTTGTATAGAATACAAATATAGAAATATTTGTGTCAGGAAGGTCATCCGGCGTAAAACCTGTTCCAAGCATGCAGACCGGATGGTTCACTGTGGCCACCCCTTGCTGGGAGCAGCCGAAAGACCAACAACAACATATTCTTTATTTATAAGAATGTTTTTACATTTTTAGCCCATCAGCAGCTGTATACTGTAAACATTTCAGTGTCTATGACAGCATATGAAACAAATAATTTTAATTTTTTTAATTTAAATTTAATCATGTAGTACAGATTTGCATTACAATACCTAGGTGCTGATTTTATTAATATCCTGATTAAATATGATTTTCCCCCCACTTTTGTTACAATTTTAAAACCTTGAACCTTAATAAATGTTGTCATAACTCGAAAGTTTCATTTAACATCTTCACAAGTGAATTGAACATAATTTAAGTAATTAAATGTAGGCCATTTCTTTTCAACTTTTCTTTCCTCACTTAAAAAATAACGACAAGGTTTGAACAATACAAAATAATTAAAAAATAAGAGTTTAACATTTATCTCAAAGTTCAATTACATTTAAAGGTACATTTTACAGCATATATCTCTGTCATCTACCATAATTATTGTTTCTAAACACACTTAGAAAAAAAGTGTGTATATCGAAACGGTGACATTTGTCAAACCACTTCAAATGTCACCAAAGTCTTGTGTGCTGTCGAGCAATTGTGAGCACATGGTCATTCTCAGCTTATAATGTGCATGTTTCAAGACTAATTAGTGCTTGTGGTGTTTTTGAGACTGGTGCAAGTGTGTGTAATAAGTGGGTTGAGAGAGTTTTAATAAAAAGGTTGATCTGAGGCTAACACATGCAACTTTAGATAATGTAAAGCCATAAAAATTCGTCTTCACCACTCCGAAGCTTGTGCCCTCGGCACAGAAATGCTTATACTGTACTGTATCCAAGACTAATCGTCATGGTTGACCAAGCTGAAAACAGGCAATTCTGGTCACTGGTTGATCGATCGGTGCATCTCTATTATAAATGTAATAAATTATTTCTCGATTTGTCAAAGTGGCAATACATACCTGAATCTGCACACAAAATAATCTCAATTCATAACTGAATTGATTTCCCCCCCATCTCTAGCGTATTATTTTTAATATTTGGCCTCTTCACACCAAAACAATTGAATTCAAGATTCAAAGAACTTGATTAATCCCAGATGGGAATCAATATGTGATTAAAAGGTAGATTTTCAGCTTTAATTTAAAGGAGTGAGCAAAAACATTGCATTAAACATTTAGGAATTACTTCCATTTTTACATGGTCCTATCACATTCAAAAGTAATTGGACAACAATTGTAAATGTGAATTATTTACACTGTCTGACCAAAAAACAAGTCCACCTGGATTTACCTAAGCAAATATTTAAGAGCCTTTCATTGGATACTTACTGCAGTGATTAGTAAGGTTCAGCTAATAAGTTATTTAACCATAACAGATGCAGTAAGGGGTTAACTGTTCAACTCATTATTAAAACCTAAAAGTAGTGAAGAACCATCATCCTCAAGGATGAAATGTGGTCATAAAGACATCCTGAGTGAGCATGATGAGAAATAACTTAAAGGCTTAGTGGACGAATAGTAGAAAAAGCAACAGTAGTACTTACGGATATGTTTAATACAAGGTGGTAGCAAAAAGTTTTGTTGAGACGGGTTTTGTAACATGCCAACAGATGGCAGCACAAGCCTGCATGCACAGTCCCAGGGAGCACCGACCTTTATAAGTCAGTGTGCCAAAAGGCCTGATCTGTGAACATCGGGTGCTGTGCAACTGGTGCTATTCTGACCATGTGCCGTTACCATGTCTGCTAATTAATCATAGACAGCAAGTTAGAGCAAAGAGTAAATGTGAAATTCTGCATGAAACTGGGCAAATCTGATGCATAGATGTTTGACATGATTCTGCATGTTTACGGTAATGCTGCCATCTTTGAGGTGGCATGCCCGCTTCGAGAGAGGACATCACTGGAAGATCAAGAACAAGAGATCAACAAGCACTTTGACGAGCTCAACCCCAAAAAAGTTGAAACTATTTGGCAACTTGTGCGAACATCCCCCTACATTGCTGCCATTGTCAGTGTGTCAAATGGATCAGTCCAGGCAATCCTCATGTGTGATTTGATGGCATGCGAACCTAAAAACTTTGATACCCCCTCGTAGTAAAAGTAAAAGCATTTCCACACTCACAATGCGAAGATAACTCAAAGGATTGGGAGTAAACTAAGCAGCCCTTTGAAAATCACTCATCAGTGAAGATATTTTTAAAAAATGCTTAATTTTGTGAGAGCATTAAGGATGGACTGTGGAGCATTGGAAAAAGGTCATGTGGTGATGATGACTCCAGAATTTACCCTGATCCAGAGTGATGTATGCATCTGGGTAAGAAGAGAGACATATGAAGTGATGTACACATCATGTCTTGTGCCTACTGTACAAACTTGAAGAGGCAGTGGTGGTTGCTTCTGTTGGTCAGGTTTTTTCCATCAATAGATTTTTTTCTTCCATGATGGCACGCCCGCATCAGCCTCACAAATGGTCTTATCAGGCTCAAAGTGTGAAAGAATGGTTCAGGGAGCGCATATTGGCCACCATAGAGTCCAGACTTGAGAATCTTTGGGATGTGCTGGAGAAGGCTTTACACAGTGCTCTGACTCTCTTATCACCAATAGAAGATTTTGGAGAACTTATTGCGACTCTGGATTAAAATAAATGTTGTGATATTGCATAAGCTAATCAAAATAATGCCATGGTCGCAATGAAGGCAAAAGGTCCAACAAAATATTAGAGTCTGTGTGAGTTTTTTTGCCCGACAATGTATATTTAAACCTGTGGACACCATCCACTGCTGAGCTTTCTCTCTTAAGCTGCTTTCTAGGATTTTTATAACAGCTGTCTGGAAGTTTCTGGATGTTAGCTCAATTGGGCTGAGTTCACTTGACATACTCAAACTTTTAAGAACATTCTATTTCTTTTCATTAAGAAGCTCTTGAGTTGCTTTTGCTCTATGCTTTGGGTAATTATCCACCTGTACAGTTAAGCACTGTCCTATTTCTTACACAAAATTTGAATGAATCTGCGAAGCCTCAACTCAGCCGTCACATTATCAATAAACAGCATCCAAGGCAGCCATACTTGCCCATGTAACAACACTGCCGCCACCACATTTAACAGATGATGCAGTACACTTTGTCTCATAAGCCCTTCTTTTCCTTTTTCATACTCTTCTCTTCCAATAATTATAGCACAAGCTACGTTTTTGTTTTATCTGTCCAATGAATATTATTCAAGAACTGGGCAGCCTGGGAAGCTGTTTCTTGAAGTAGACTTTGACAATGACTCCATCAAAAGTGTTCTTGATTTGGCTAGGTGTTGTGAAAGGAGTTTTACCTTTGCAAATGAAATCATTTTGCAGCCAACCATTTGGTTGTCTTCAGTGGTCTTCCAGGCCTTTTATTTTTGCAGTTCTCACCACTGCATTTCATATTTTTAAGATTGTACTGGAGTGTTAATGTTGGCACTCCCAAAGTTTTTGTTATCTCTCCATGAACACAGAGCCAATTTCACCACTTACAGTAACTCACATACAGTAAACACACCTTTTATCTTCCTAATTAATGGCTTTATTAATGGCTGTTATTCTCTAATGGATAAACCAGTAGACTTGTTGAATAAAACTTAAAGTCTTCACTTCAAACACCTTTAGAATCATAATCAGAATTTCAAAACTTATGTAATAAGTGTATTCAGTCTCATGAGACATGACTTTTCCTTTTCTATTTCTCCCTAAGGTGACAGGAGATTGAACACGAGTCTTACTTAAGAAACATTTGGGAAATCTGAGACGTGAGAAACAGAACTGCATTTGAACGAGAAATAAATGAGCCATATTAAACATGTTAATGAGATAAAAAAAATTTATATATGAGAAGCATGAAACACAAATGAGAAATATTAGTTTTATTGAACATATAAAAAATCCTTAATTAACAGCATACACTCCATACTGACTGTCCACCACAACATTAAACAAAAATATTAGCAATATTACAAGTAAAATATCAGATAGGGTGATGAGCTGGAAATTGAAGGTGTGATGTGCAATGTTGTTAGTGGTTATGCCCCACAGGTAGGGTGCGAGTTAGTAGAGAAGGAGAAATTCCGTAGTGAGTTAGATGCAGTGATGCAGAGCATCCCCAGAGGTGTGAGAGTGGTGATTGGTGTAGATTTTAATGGACATGTTGAGGAAGGGAAAGGAGGTGATGAGAATGTTATGGGCAGGTTGGTCTTCAGGACAAGAAAGCAGAAAGACAGCTGGTAGTGGCCATTGCAAAAAGGAAGGAAATTGCCGTCTTGTTCTTCCAGAAGAGCCAGGAACGTACTGTAACATATAAGAGCAGAGGCAGATGCACTCAGGTGGACTACATCTTGTGTCCACGTAATCTGAAAGAGATCAGTGACTGCAAAGTATTGGTAGGGGAGAGTGAAGCCAGACAACACAGGATGGTGGTGTGTAAAATGACCCTGGTGTTGAGAAAGGTGAAGAGGACAAAGGCAGAGCAGGGGGCAGTTGGAATATGGAAGAATGTTTTGCAATTTTTAGGGAGGAGTTGAGACAGGCTTTGGCTCTTAACTACAGCGAAGGGGGGGGGGGGGTACTTGGTGTATTATACAAGGCAAACGTGGAAAAGGAGACTTGGTGGTGGAACAAGGAAGTCCAGGAGTGTACAGAGAAAGAGATTAGCTAAGAAGAAGTGGGACACTGAGAGGACTGAAGAGAGTAGACAGAAGTACAGGGAAATGCAGCATAAAGTGAAAGGCCAAACAAAGAGCATACTGTATGAAGACTTGTTAGGTTGGACAGTAAGGAGGGAGAGGTGGATCTGTACAGGTTGGCGAGGCAAAGAGATAGAGATGAGAAGGATGTGCAGCATGTTAGAGTGATTAAAGGTAGGGATGGAAATGTACTGACAGGTGCCAGGAGGGTGATGGGAAGATGGAAGGAGTACTTTATGAAGAGTTGGTGAATGAGGAAAATGAAAGTGACTGAAGAGTAGAAGAGGTGACTGTTGTGGAACAGGAAGTAGTAAGAGAGTCAGCGTCAAGTGAGGAGGGCGTTGAAGAGGATGAAGAGTGCAAAGGCAGTTGGTCCTGATGACATACCTGTGAAAGTATGGACATGCATAGGAGAGGTGATAGTAGAGTTTCTGACTAGTCTATTTAACAAGATCTTGGAGAAGGAGATGATCCCAGAGGAATGGAGGAGAATTGGTGCCAATCTTTGAGAACAAGTGAGATGTGCAGAGCTCTGGCAAGTACAGAGGAATACAGTTGATGAGCCATAATCAAAAAAGCTAGATTACAGGCAGAGGTGAGTATTTGTGAGCAGCAATATGGTTTCATGTCTAGAAAAGAGTACATCAGATTCAGTATTTGCTTTGAGCCTGATGATGGAGAAGTACAGAGAAGGTAACAGGGAGTTGCATTGTCATTTGTAGATTCAGAGAAAGCGTATGACAGGGTGCCGAGAGAGGAGCTGTGGTATTGTATGAGGAAGTCTAAAGTGGGAGGAACGTATGTTAGAGTGTTGCAGGACATGTATGAGAGCTGTGAAACAGTTGTGATATGTGCTGTAGGTGTGACAGATGAGTTCAAGGTGGTGGTGTTTCTGCATCAAGGATCGGCTCTGAGCCCCTTCTTGTTAGCTCTGGTGATGGACAGGATGACAGATGAGGTTAGACAGGAGTCTCCATGGACTATGATGTTTGCAGATGACATTGTGCTTTGTAACGAGAGCAGGGAACAGGTGGAGGAAATTCTAGGTAGGTGGAGGTATGTTCTGGAAAACATAGGAATGAAGGTTAGCCGCGGTAAGACAGAGGAATATGTGAATGAGAAGCACTCAAGCGGGACCAGAGGTAAAGAAGGTGTAGAACTTAGGGTCAACGGTCTAGAGCAACAGAGAGTATGGAAAGGAGGTGAAGAGGTGTGTACAGGCAGTTTGTAACAGATGGAGAAAAGTATCGGGTGTGTGAAGGAAAGGTGTACAAGATAGTGATGAGACCAGCGATGCTCAATGGCTTAGACACAGTGGCACTAAAGCAGGCAGAGTTGGAGGTGAAGATACTGTATTGAGGTTCTCTTCGGGAGTGACAAGGATGATAGAATCAAGAATGAGTCCATCAGAGGGACAACCCATGTTAGATGTTTTGGAGATAAAGTCAGAGAGGCCAGATTGAGGTGGTTTGGACATGTTCAGAGGAGAGATTTGAATATACTGGTAGAAGAATGCTGAGGTTGGCACAGCCAGGCATGAGGGTTAGAGGAACACCAAAAGAGGAGAGTTATGGATGCAGTGAGAGAGTACATGAAGTTAGTTTGTGTGGAAGAAGAGGATGCAGAGGATAAGGTTAGATGGAGATTGATTTTCGGTGGCAACACCTGAATGGGAACAGCCGAAAGAGAACATGAAAAAGATCTTGGATTTTCCTTTCTTAAGGAAAAACATAATAGACCAGACTCCACACTCTAAGACACGAGCAAAATACACTGCCTGGCCCCCCAAAAAAAAGAAAAAAAAAAAGTCAAAGTTTCAGTAGGGTCAAATTACTCACTCACTCACTCACTCATCATCATTACCGCTTAATCCTGTATTCAGGGTCACGGGGAGCCTGGAGACTATCCCAGGAGACTTAGGGCACATGGCAGGTTACACCCTGGAAAGGGTGCCAATCCATCGCAGGGCACAGACACACACATACACACACTCATTCACACACTATGGGCAATGTTTGGGAACGCCAATTAGCCTAACCTACATGTCTTTGGACTGTGGGAGGAAACCGGAGTACACGGAGGAAACCAACCAAGCACGGGGAGAACATGCAAACTCCATGCAAACTCCGGGAATCGAGCCTGGCTGGGGATCGAAGCCCTGGCGGGGCAAGGCGACAGTGCTAACCACTGCACCACCGTGCGCAGGGTCAAATTAATTGATTATTAATTAATGCAATTGGTCTGCATTAAAGAAAACTATGATTTGAAATCGGTTAGTTAATTTTTTATTAAAATTTGGAAATCTTTATGGAAGAAAGGTAGTCAGAAAAAAAAAATCATGAATAGAGATGACTTAAATTATTGGGGAAGTTGGATCATTAAAGATCAACTGCTGAATTCCAGCTTTGTATAATAGTGAGAACATTTGCACATGCTTTTTTCAACAAAAACTTACAAAATTGGGAGAGAGGCTAATCAGAAAAAAGGCATCAACTCACTAGGGAGCATAAAGATTGGGCTTTGGAGCAATGAAAAAAGGTCATGTGCACTGACAGGTTCAGATTTCATCTGTTCCAGAGCAATGAGAATGTCAATGTTAGAAGGGAAGTGCACCAATCATGAATAATGCCTACTGTACAAGCCTTTGGAGGCAGTCTTATGTTCTGGGGTTGCTTTAGCTGGTCAAGTCTAGACTCAGGAATGTTACAGTATATGGCAAAATGAAATCAGCTGACAACCTGAATGTACTGGATGACCAGATTATCACATCAATGCAGTTTGTCTTCCCTGATGGCTTGAGCATATTCCAGACCTCAAATTGTAAAAGAGTGCTACAAGGAATCATTTTCAAACATGAATTGGCCACCACAATGTGAACCATGATCAAAGCTAGAGACGGTAGAATGAAATATTTTTTTCGTCAGACAGTGTACCATGGTGAAAATACTATAGTATAATATAATGGAAATGATCGGGAAGAGAAAACTGATATGGATGGATAAGATTAGGGTTTTTTTGCCAGCAAGTGTGTGTGCGCGTGTGTGTTTGTGTGAGAAAGTCATCCTACACAGTAGCCCCCTCCCTCCATCTCTCATCTTCCCTCTCTCTCTCTCTCTCTCTCACACACACACACACACACACATACACACACAAATGGAAAAATGCTCTGTCTGTCTGTTTTTAAAGGTTAATTTGTTTTATTTTTACTTTATATTTTGTATAAATTATTTTTATATGAATAGTTTTGGGTGGAATGAATCAGAGTTTCCAATATTTTTTTATGGGGAAATTCACTTTGATATATAGTGTTTTGATATACAAGCACACTTATGGAACAAATTATGCCTGCAATCCAAGGTTTGACTGTATCCATTAACTTAAAAAAGATAGACCAAATTAAATGCACATACACAACAATGACATACTGTATTCGAAGAGAACTAGTCCAAATTTTCAAACTTTGACCTTGACCATTCTTTGTTGAATCCTTCTCTCAAATGAGTTTGATAGTTTTTTTTTTTTTTTTACAAAGACTGGCCCATAGCTTAAACATATGGATGCTTGAAAGTTTAACTATGATTTTTTACAGTATTTCAGAATGACACAGGCCTGGAAAAGCTCAAACTCAGGAATTCACAACTTTATACAACTGTTTTAAAGTTGCATAAACAGATTAAACAGTTAAAATACTACATTAAGCTAATGATCATACCCTGAACCCTGAACTGAGATGCATCAAATCTGCCACAGTACTTACTAAGCATACAATTTTTAGTAAATTAATGAAATATATATTTAAAGGACAAACTTTTATTTGCTTTCATTTGACTTTTGCCATCTTTTAAATTTTATGTAGACGCAGAGAACCTTGGGTTACTGAAAGCTGTGAAGAAAACACTATTTGTGATCTAGAAAAAAAAAAAACTTTTGGAATGAGAGCTGAACTTCTTGGCAGTGTTAGAAAAACATGTTAAGAAAATCGGTCTATAGTGACGTAGCAGCCAAGAAATTCAGCCTATATCATCTCCAGTATAGATATGGAGAGACTGCAGCATAATGAAGAGTTCCGGGATGGCATATTCAAACAGAAATGTTTTTCCTCCTACAAAATCATGGCATTTGTTTTGTCTTGAACATTTACTTAATTATTTGTTAAAGAGTTACCTGTATATTCTTTAAATAACATAGATATACGTTCATTATAACCGGTTATAACAGTTATATCATATGGTCATTACAGAAGTTGATGTGAAGCAGACAGTGAGCTCCACAGACAGTACGAGTGCCTATAGCAGGGTAATGTGCAGTGCTGTAGAGTGCAGTGCTGGTGTGAGGAAGCTCAGCAGTGTATTGATCAGTGGCTTACTCAGGAAGAAATCCAGTAATGACGGATGAAAATGAAATGCTGCCAAACTGCTCTCTGATTACAGTCCTCTCTGCACACAATGCAGCAGGGCTTAATCTTCAACTGAGTGAGAGAGAATTATAAAAAAATAATTGTATGAAGAAGAAGAAGAATAAAAATATAGAATGTGCTTCCCCCATGCCATATGAATATAGAATAATAAGAAAAGTCGGATGTGGGACAAAAAGATTCACATATAATGAGGAAAAATAAGGAAACACTTGTGAAGATTTTTCTTTTTAATCTGCAGCTATCGAATTTATATAAACTGACTTTGTTACCAATGCAAGAAGCTCTGCAGAAATCCATCCAGAACCCACTGCTATTATGTGTCAGATCCCACGTCATTTTTATGATTTTCATAGAGAATTATAGATAAGAAGGAATCAGTGGAGTGCAAGCACCACTAACACTGCAATCACTAAAACAGTACCATCAAAACTTCTTGATCTATGGCTACAAGATTAATAAAGATAGGACCAAGCTTCTGCAAGTAGTATTGACCATCAATTACCTGAAAAATCTTTTTATAATAATATTTAATTATTTGTATATTTTGAAGCCAAAATCAAGTTTATAAGCATTTATTTATTTATTTACTTTTATTTTACTTGTGAGGTTTCACCAATTAAGGAATTTCCAGCAATTGACATCCCTTTTAAGGTTTGTGGTAATTGTGCCTGAGAAATAGATAACTGAATAGTTACCATTATCTATGGTACATGAATTACAAGTTTTATAAGAATTTAACAATGTGACGTAACAATATGAGTTACAATTACAGGCAGGCGCCCTAGCAGACAATTTGATCAGAGCTAATATCATCAAGAAATGCCAATATGTTTTGATAAGTATTGATTTTTACAACTCCAAGATTAATTTGCAATGAAAAAGCAAAAACCTTGACTTTCATCATATTTTCAAAATGCATTCTGCCAAATGTCTGCCAAACAACCAGAAAACCTGCTAACACTTCATCCAGTGAGGTCACCCTCTTTTGCCAACCTCCTAAATTCTAGTTTGAGGGATTTCCCCTGAGGGAAACCTAATGCTAATTGAAACATAAGGAATCAATTTGCTTCTGCAAGATATCACCAAGAGACCAGGATCATTAATGTTTAAATTGAAATCATTTAAAGTCCTGTCTAAACACACACACAAACCACTAATTAGTTTGTTACAATTGATTGCTTTAGTGTTTAAATATTCTGCTCACAAACAGAAAAAAAAAAAAAAAACAGAAACACAGGCACTTCACACTAATTAACTGCTATTTATCAAGCTCATTCGTTCCCATTTCTTAACATTCACCTTACATTTAATAAATCATTTAATGTCACTGATACATGCAGGATGAATAAACCCTTTGGAACCATTACCACAAACTGAGAAGTAAGGCACCATCAACTCTAAATCATGTCACACACACACACACACACACACAATAGAAAAGAATAATTTTGCCATTCCCACTATTTTCCTATGGTCTGTATAATGTTTATTGGTCCCACTGAAACAAATTAAAAAAACAAACTGTTACTTCTGCTTTATGCATAGCTCAGATAGGTGAGCATGTGTGTTTATTCTAGACACTGCCACTGAAATAGAAGTTAATAATTTAAAACCGCACATCTAAGGCATCTTGCATGCTCTGTAATATAAAAGAAGTTACAAGCTGAGTAGGTGGTTTACTGTACATGTGGGTGCAGGAACGTATTCTTAATGTCAGATTTCTTCTCTGAATCCGGACATTCACATCAACATTTGTTACTCTGTTCTGGCACCTTGGTGGTGGAACAAACTTCCTCTAAATGTCTCACAGTTTTGTAAGTCACTCTGTATAAGAGAGCTCTGCTAAATGCCTTAATGTAAATGTACACTAATACTGACGGGTCGAAGAAATGCAGTCGTTTTAATGTCTCTCTACTAAGATATCAGTTAGTAAATGCTGGCTTCTCTTGTTCTGTTTTACCATGTGCTTGCATCCACTTTAGCTTCACTTCAGGAAAGAGATGCTCTTGAGCTCATAAATTGTCAACCATCAACACAACGGCGAAATACTGTATGTGAACAAACCAAAACTTACCAGTATACAAAAATACAATAAAAAGTGCGAATGCAGAAGAGTGTCCAAGTGTGATACCTTGGGTATAATCATCCTTTTCTTTTCCTTGTTTTTTTTCTTTTCTCTCGTTCACTGGCACTGAAAGGGATGGATTATCAGGACAGTGAGAGAAACGTGATCTATGTGTCAACTTCTATCTTGACACGTAGAAGTTTCACACAGAGCATTTCAACTAGTCTCTCAGCATGATAGGATGTACCCATAGACGTGTGTGAAATAAAAATGTTAAAAGAGGAGAAAAAAAATGAGGACCACAAGGAAGTATGATGTTGGTTTTAATGATTACGTTCTGAAATAGCGATTAAGCACACGTCAATGAGATCATGAAGTCATGAGGTGCGTGATTAACAATATGGTTTTACTGATTATGTTCCTTTTTGTTGTTGTGGTTGAAAATCATGACTTTCGAGATTTGAACAGTTATCTTGAGAAGAATGTTGTCCGTGTCATCATTTTCTTGTTTGTTTTTTACAATTAACATAATTGATATCTTACTTTAACATGGCAATTGTTGTTCCTTGTCTGTAATGGAGAAACATTATCAACTAAATCTTATTGTTTTCTTTATTTTATTGTATGACTGTGATACCCCTTGCACTCCACTATACAGTAAATTATATTAATTTTTTCTTCATCTATGCGGTGAAATTTGTATAGAGAAAGAGTTATGCAAATATCACTTCAACACAGCTATAAATTAGTGTCACCGATATATCGTGAGTCAAGGCAAGCTAAGAGTGCTAATGTAGTCGGACTGATACGGGGTTATGGAGCACATCAGAGCAATAGATGCATGAGGCATACTGTAGGGGACAGCCTGTAAGAGCTGAGAATAGTAATTAAGGTTTCTTTATGATCCTTTGTCAGAACAGCCTGAGTGTTCAAGAACACACATAGACAGACTTGACTTAGGCAAATACATAATCATGACCACAGGAGGAGACAGACAAGGTCAACACAATAACAAGGTACCAGGAGAATCCATGGTTATAAATAAGGCCCAGTATGACTCATAATGGTGCAAGGTCTTTGCAGAGACCAGAGGCTAACTTTGAACTATATATGAGTTTCCTACGGAATCCATAATTACGGAGCAGGTGCTGATGCTAATAAGCAGTAGGCGCATATGCGAAGTTGGATTTGCTGTAGATCAGGAGGCAGAGCAGGTGTGAAGTCTTTCAGAGCATACACTTTGTGACACTAGACGTGGGCTGGATAGATATAATCCTCACCGTGCATTAGGAACGCCTGACATATCATATACCGCCTCCTTTTACATGTGCGCTCACAAACACATACTGTACAGTACACACAGAGTAAAGACGATGTTTTGACAAAGACGTCTGATTGAGACAGACAGGCAAGGATCAAAAAGAATGGAAGGAAGGGGTGGAATAAATAGCAAAGTAATATTTAAAATAAACACGGGGCTCATTTATCATGTCTGTGTAAAAGTTGTGTACATAAACATTCTTCTACAGGTTTCTTCTGACAGAATGTGATTTATCAAGATCTTTGTGCGTGAGAGTGTATATATATATATATATATATATATAAAAAGTACTATTTCTGGCCATGTGCAGAGCAGAAACTCATGGCAGTCAAGCTGATTATTGTAATCATAATTGACAGGGCATGTATAAAAGACGCATCTAAAACCTGATTAGAGGGAAGCAGACAATTGTTCACCTTGCCTTGCTTAAAGATTTTGCACACACATCTCCGTGCAGGAAATATTGTAGGTTTTAAAAGGACATAGGAATGCCTTTTCTGAGAGTGTTGAGCTCATCAGTCAATTTCATTTACCCACTTAATCCCTTCTAGCAACTTGCCCCACTTTTGCAAATACATCAACAGCATTCATATACACACTCAAGTACTTTCTGCTCTAGGGTTTTGAGTCATAGGCACATTTCAAAGTGAAACTGAAGACAGATCTGGCATTTCCAAAAAAAAAAGTGCTGTATAAGCCAAATAACAACAAAGGTTTTGCATAAATTAATATCGCCAATACCTCTGAAAATAATATTTCCACATAGAATATAAAAATATAATGAAGGACAGTTTTTTTTTATTTACCCAGGACAATACAGTACAGCTGTGGCCAAAATGTTTTGAGTGACAAAAATATAAATTTTCACAATGTCTGATGCATCAGTGTTTTTCTCAGATGTTACTATAATATACTGAAATATAAATACATGCTTTTCATAAGTGTAAACAGTTACATTAAATTTATGCAAAGAGTCAATGTTTGCAGTGTTGACCCTACTTTTTCAAGGCCTTTGAAATTCGTCCTGGCATGCGCTTAATCTACTTTGACCACAAGTTCTCAATGGGATTAAGATCTGGGGAGTTTCCTGGCCATGGACCTAAAATCTTGATGTTTTGTTCCCTAAACCACTTAATTATCACTTTTGCCTTATGGCAACATGCTCTTTCATGCTGGAAAAGATTTGTTTGTCAAACTGTTTTTGGATGGTTGGTAGAAGCTGCTCTTGGAAGATGTTTTTGTACCATTCTTTCTTCATGGATGTATTCTTAGGCAAAATTGTGAGTGAGCCAACTCCCTTGGCTGAGAAGCAACCCCACAAATGAATGGTCTCAGGAGGTTTTACTGGTGACAGTACAATTTCTCTGGACAAACAATCAGAAAGGGGCTTCATCAGAACCAATGACTTTACCCCAGTCCTCAGTTCAGCAGTCCAATCCCTGTACCTTTTTGCAGAATATTAATCTGTCTTTTATGTTTTGGCTTTTTTGCTGCCCTTCTTGACCCCAGGGAAACCTCCAAAAATCTTCACCTTACTGTGCATCCAGATGCTCTCACACCTGCCAGCCGCCATTCCAGTGCAAGCTCTGTACTGGTGGTTGCCCGTCCTGTAGTAGAAGATGCCTCTGGCGCTTGCTGGCCTTCAGTTGAACCTCTCTCCTTGAAGTTCTTGATCCGATGAATGATTCATTTAAGACCAATCTTAGTAGCAATAATATCCTTGCCTGTGAATCCCTTTTTGTGCAAAGTTGCATTTGTTTCCTTGCAGGGAAACGTGGGTAACAGAGGAAGAACAATGGTTTCAAGCCCCACATTACTTTTAAAGCTTCCAGTCTGTTATTCTAACTCAATCAGCATGACAGAGTGATCTCCAGCCTTGTCCTTGCCAACACTCTCACCTGTGTTAATGAGAGAATCCCTGACATGATCTCAGCTGGTCCTTTTGTCGCAGGGCTAAAATGCAGTGGAAATGTTTTTTTTTAGGGAATTGAGTTCATTTTCATGGCAAAAAGGGACTTACAATTCATCTGATCAACATATATCTTCATAACATTCTGGTGTATATGCAAGTTACCCTCATAAAAAAAAATGAGGCAGCAGACTTTGTGAAAATTTATATTTGTGTCAAACCTTTTGGTCACGGCTGTAGATTGCACACACATAGGCATAAAATCACACATTTAAGGGAAGTTGCTTTGATGCTTTGATGATCACATGCTTTGATAAATGCAAATTTGGTGTCTGACACCATGAAGCGGTGTAAGAAGGTGCCCTGGTCCAATGAATCATGGTTTCTTTCACATCATGTGGATGGCTGGATATGCGTGGTTTGTTTACATGTGGAAGAGATGGCACCAGGATGCACTATGGAAAAAAGGCAAACAATCAGGGGCAGTCTGATGCTTTGGGCAATGTTCTGCTGGGAATCCTTGGGTCCTGGCATTCATGTGGATATTATTTTGACTCATACCATCTACCTAAACATTGTTGCAGATGCAGCACGCTGCCATGCGGCAAAAAAAAAAATTAAGACCCACAAATGCCCCAACTGGCAAATTACAGAATTGTGGAGCCCATGCCTTGATGGGTCAGAGTTGTTTTTTGTGGCAAAAGGGTGACCTACACAATATTAGACAGGTGCTTACAATATTATGACTCATACAGTAGGTATATCTGGCAAGTGTACCACGTTCGCACGTTTTGGCATCTCTCTCAAAGACAGGACATAAACATTCATACTTTATGGTAATATTAACAAAAGGATAAATCATGTTTAAGTACAAATCCTTTAGGGGGAAAATCTTGTCATGCTGTCAGAAACAGTATAAGGAGATAAAGCTATAACAAAACTTTAGACCACCTCACACTGATCAGGCATAAACAAGCCAGAAGCATGTATTTTCCTGTGTTTCACCACATGGAACACCCAAAGGTACACATAATGCCCTGAGCCCAACACTGAAAGTGGTGTGTAGAGGAACTAAATGTTAGCAGTGTTAACTTGAATTTGAAACTTTAAATGTTTCATGTTCCAAAGCAAACTAAGTAATTAAGATGTGAAAGATTAGTGGGATCTGAGAGAGATCTCTAGGGCAGGGTAAGAGTGACACACATTTGCTTTGCAATTGGAGTGTAACCATATTGAGAATGCTTTCCTCCATATTTTACTACAAATCCCATCTTCTGTTTAGATCTAGTGTATAGCATGACAGCTAGCAGCCTGGGATGGTGGAGACTAAAGTGGCATTTTCCTTTGTAAGACCTCTGAAGCCAATCACAGCTTTACTAACTGCTGTTCATGCAAATTCACAAGGCAGCTAAACACTTAGTGCAAATTACACTCTCATTCTCATACATGAGCTCACCAAAGCCAATGACTGGTTAGTTTCACTATGAATGATGGTGAAGGAAAGAAAGCAAAAGCATCTCAACAGAGAGCATAAATGATTTATTGTGCTCTCTTGGCATCATACAGTAGCCACAAATATCAGCTATGGCTGTGGGCAACAGGGTTTATGCATCTCTGTTATGTACCTATTCATATTAAATGCATATAAGAAGTATATGATAATTTTATTTATCATGAAGATTTGAAAGAAATTCAGAGGTAGAAAAGTCCAAAACGTTCTGTCTGTTTCAATTTTGACACAGATACTGTACGCCCACCTCGTACTGGACCTGTCCTTGACCTGGCCAACTGCTGTTAAGATGTTTTTCTGCAGCAGGAAGATAATTCTTACCAGCGTAATGATGGTTTGCTTCACTAGCAGTGGACTTTTATGTTAAGAATTAACAGGAAATGCACTACATGAAATCAACTGTAGAACTTTTATCTGCCAAAATGTAAATGAAATAAATAAGGAACAGCTGAGTATCCAGATACTTCCCACTTCATTTGCGGCACTGGTAAAAATGAATGAATAAATGGATGATTCAATTGATTAATGTTTGATTAATAAAGATGAACGTAGCAGAGGTGCGCCAGAACTGGGCTATAATAATTTCTGGGTTTGGTCTATTAAACAGGGAAACTACATACAGTACAGTATATAAAGGTCTGTAATTCGTACATGGTTTACACTTAAAAATACTAAAATACTAAAAGTTCAAATGTTTTCACATTCACAATTTAATTTCAAATCAATATGCTGTAGTTGCAGCTAAAAAACAAATTAATAAAAAAAAAACATCTCACAAAAAAATTTTGTTCAGTGTCCAGAAATTTATAGATCTGACTGTGCAACTTGATTGTGCAACTTCTCGTTAAAGATTAGAAGATCAAAAAAGCCACAACAAGCTTTATTTTACCAGTACTTAGGTCTTTAAGGGAACTGATAAAGATTACATTAGTGTTGAAATAGTAATAAACCCAGATATTAAGACAGAAAAGATGTTAATGTATAAAAAAAAAATCAAGTTAAACCTTGTTATAGCCATGTTCTTTTTTTATCAACATTAGTCATTAGGTCTTGTGAAAATGATACTGTAGCTAGTTTTATATTAGATGTCTCTGTTCTATGTGTGTGTGCGTGTGCAAAATAGAGAGAGCGCATGAGAGCGAGATATACTGTAGCGTATCAGGCTCTTTGTTCTCTATCTGTGTGTGTGTATGTGTCCTACACATGTGGGTGAAGTAAAAGTGAGAATAACAGGTATACGGTAGCAGGCAGCAGTCATTTTGTTCTGTTGCCAGATGGAAAAAACTCTACTTATAAAATAATTATCTCTGGAAATTTTACTCTCAAATGTTTGGATCAGATTTGTAAACTCAGTAAGAGTTCTGACTGCATCACAAATATCCTCAGATACTATTAATAGTATGGAAGCTTGTAAATGGTTATTTGCAGTCAAATATATGAACACTGACAAATGTTTGAATGACAAAATATGTCATAAAGAGAAATATAGTTAGGTCATAATCATGGATGTATTGGCACCAATTATTTCTACTATAGAAATGGTTTATATATACAGTAGTCTATATTACAACCCAATCCATCTATCTATATCTACATTATATATACAAAAATAATAGTAGTAGACCTTATCCAGAACATGATTCAGTTTTAATTGTTAATGTACACGAACCCAGGTTAAACCACATCTCATCAACATTCTGGCATCGTGACAGGAACATAGCAGACACTGTTCCAGTGAGGGATCAGCTTCGTGAGCACTGGAGCACTTGAGCAGGAGACCTGTGTATTCCTCTAGTGTTTTCCCTGGGATGATGGAGCTGCTATAGAATTCAGCCAGGATGCTCAGAGTGAGTTCAATTGTATGTAATGAGTGCATGAGTGAGTGATGCTGGGTGTAAGGGTAGACAGGGCTTTTCAAATGCCCTCATGGCAAGTACAGAGGTGTTAAAGGGATGCTGGGAGAAGCTGGAGAAACAAACAGTGAAAGAACTAAAGCAGACTCAAATAACATCACACAACCGACTCATAAAATCTTAAAGACCCTGTTCAGTTGAATGGCAAAAAATACAGTATAAAATATGGTTCACTATCAGTAACAGCAAATTTCACTTCAACATTTCAACAGCTTTGATTTTCCTATGTATCTGTACCTCAAAAAAAATAAATAAAATATATAATATATATATATATATATATATATTTTTTTTTTTGAGATACAGCTACATAGGAAAAATCAAAGATGTTGAAATGTTATATATATATATATATATATATATATATATATATATATATATATATATATATATATATATATATATATATATCCCCCCCCCCAAGATATGCTTCTGTGTGAATGTTAATGAGCCTGATAGGAATGCCTGAGATTAACTGAAGCAACAGGTTTTAAAGTCATAAAACCAATTGTATCAAATGCAGCTTTTGCAGGCAGATTGTCTGCAAAGTTTTTTTAATTATTATCATTATTATTATTATTATTATTATTATTATTATTATTATCATAAGGATCAAGATCTGTGGGAATAAGGTATCAAGGCAAATTGGATCCATCAGTGGTTAGAGCTGAAAAATTTCTGTTGAACTGTAAGAACAGATTCTCCTTTCAAGGAATACATTGAACAACAATTTTAAGATTTAAGACTTTTTTGATCAGAGATGAAAACTGCTAATTATTATGTATATATATATATATATATATGATGAGCTGAATTAAACCAGGACAATTAAGAACATATCTTTCAAGATTTGTGGGTGTTCATTTTAGGCTTACAGTATATAGATTGTACATGTTATGAATATATTATAGTATATTTGTATTTTCAGCAAACAAAGCAATAAAATTAAAAGCTATGTTCCTTGTACAGTTTTTTTACAGTTACAGTTGTTTATAATTTTATTGCTTTTTCTATTAATATTGTTTTATACACTGTCCAAAAAAAAAAAAAAAGTCACTACCTGGATTTAACCAAGTAAATAATACAGTGATTAATATCATTCAGCTGGCAACAGGTTATTTAACCCTAACTGATGCAGTGAGTAGGTTCTCTTTCTTAAACACCCATGTCAGACGACAGACCCTGTGGTTGTGGCAAATACAGTATGTTACTGTTTCAGAAGGGTTAAATTATTGCCTGCATCAAGCAAAGAAAACAACTAAGGACATTGCTGAAATTACTCAGATTGGGTTAAGAACTGGAAAATGCATTTATTAACCTTCAAGGACAAAATGTGGTCAAGAAAAATCTTGTACTATCATGATTAGAGAGCATGTAAATATTTCACGAAATCAAGTCAAAACGCAAAAAAAACTAACAAAAGAAAAAAAACAGTAGAACTTATGGCTATGTTTAATAGTGAAAATAAGAGCATTTCCACACCCACAATGCAAAGTGAACTGAAGGCGACTAAACAGTTGCGTAGACTTAAGAAAACCACTTCTCAGTGAGGCTAATCGGCATAAAGCTTTCAGTTTGCTAAAAAACATAAAGAATGCACTGTGTAGCACTGCAAAAAGGTCATGTGGTCTGATGAGTCAAGAATAATCCTGATCCAGAGTGATCCAGCCATCATGCCTAGTGCCTACTGTACAAGCCTGTAGTTGTAGTGTTATGATCTGGAGTTGCTTCTGTTTTTCAGGTCTAGGTTCACCAACGTTATGTGCCCAAGAAATTAGATCAGATGAAGACCTAAATATACTATACTAAATTACCAGGCTTTTTCATCAATGGATTTTATCTTTTACATTCCAAGATAACAATGCCAGGAGTCATCAGGCTTAAATTGTTAAAGATAATGAGTGCATAATGAGTCCAGACTTTAACCCCATTTGGAATTTTGTTATGTGCTAGAGAAGACTTTACGCAGTGGTCTGACTCACCAATCATTCATTCAAATGTGACTTGGAAAAGAAATAGATGTTGTGACATTGCACAAGCTTATTCAAATGATGCAATGGTGAATGCATGCAGTAATCAAAGCAAAAGACTGCTAATTCAAATCTTAACGTGTGTAACTTTTCTTTTTTGGGGGGCCGGGCAGTGCATATACAGTATACACTCAACAGCCTTCATTAGGTACACCTGTTCAACTGCTTGTTAACACAAATATCTAATCAGCAATTCAGATGGCAGCAACTCAATGCATTTAGGCAGGTAGACATGGGCACGACATATGGTATGACTAAAAGTGCTAAAAATCTGAAACTTCTGATCTACTGGGATTTTCACACACAACCATCTCTAGGGGTTACAGAGAATGGTCTGAAAAAGAGAAAATATTCAGTGAGTGGCAGTTCTCTGCGCAAAAGTGCTTTGTTGATGCCAGAGGTCAGAGGAGAATGACCAGACTGGTTTGAGCTAAAAGAAAGGCAACGGTAACTCAAATAACATCTCATTACAACTGAAGTATCCTGAAGAGTATGTCTAAATGCAATACACGCTGAACCTTGAAGCAGATGGGCTACAGCAGCAGAGAGCTACATTGTGTGCATCTCCTGTCAACTGAGAACAGGAAACTAAGGCACCCGTTCACATGGGCTCACCATCAATGGACAACCGATGATTGGAAAAATGTTGCCTACTCTGAAGAGTCTCGACTTCATCTGCAACACTCGGGAATGGTCAGAATTTGGCGAGCATGGATCCATCATGGCTTGAATCAACAGTTCAGACTGGTGGTGGCATTGTAATGTTTTAGGGAACGGGGTACCAATTGATCCAAAGCCTCCCTAAGAATTCCTGATGACCATGTCTATCCCTTTATGACTGCAGGAAACGTGCCATGTCAGAAAGCTGAAATCATCTCAGCCTGGCTTCTTTGAACATGACAATCAAATAGAGAACGTTTGGGATGTGGTGGATAGGAGATTCCAATCATGGATGTGCAGCCAACAAATCTGCTGCAACTGCATGATGTTACAGTATAATGTCAATACAGACCAAAATCTCTAAGGAATATTTCCAAAACCTTATTGAATGCAGGTCTGGAGACAAAATACATCTTTATAACTGTAGCCAGTAACTTGCTTACTTTCAGTTTAGGAAAATGCATAATAAATAGCAGCTTTCATCACTGAAGCAAATAGCCTGAACATTTGTGGACACTGCAATCACCTGATTTTATTTAAAAAAAAAAAAAAAATTTTTTAGCAAAAATCCAGGATGAATTGCTGAAAAACATTTTATAAATCTAATTTTATACTGAAATGTGATCACACCATCTAAATAAAAACATTATACTACAGTATGTGATTAGATTATCTTTCCCGTGTGACCATGCGGAAATGTAAACCTACAGTACATTTTAAGTAATTGGGTGAATAACGGTGCCCCATAATTGGAGTGAACACACAAATTGTTGGTCACAGCACTATGCCAATTCCTATTGTTTACATATAGTAAATTAATGCCTAACCCATTTGTCATTGCATGGATGTCATTTTTATTTAACTGTCTATGACAGGCATGGGCAAACTACGGCCCGGGGGCCACATGCGGCCCGTTAAACGTTTTGATTTGGCCCGCCAAACTTGAAAAGATTTAATAAATTAACCTTGTTAATGTTTTATTCCCCCTGTAATTCTGATGTAATTCATTGGTGTGTATTCTTCCCCAAATGAGGTGATGTTACCAAAGCATGCCATCTATCTGCTCCTGTTCTGGCCCCTTTGTCAAATGTTAGAACTCAATGTGGCCCACGAATCAAAAAGTTTGCCCACCCCTGGTCTATGACATGCAGGTCAAAACGTTGCACTTGTTTTAACTGGCTATGCACAGCTTCCATTTAAACAGACCCAGTGTTCCTTCGTCAAATTAGCAATATTATATGATTGCAAATACACATCTCACGTTTCATTTCGGTTTACTCAGACAGAAAAATCATTAAAGTAATACCAGAAGCACATACAGTATAAACACAGTAATGCAATGTGATAATGAAGAACGAGTCAGGTGTTTAATAGAAAAGAAACTAAACTATTTTCAGGTGTGTATGATATGGCAAGTGAAAGAGGAGTGCACAGCAAATCAAAAGGCGGAAAATATCTGAATCCGATACACTTATGGTGCACTGTTTAACCAACCATAACTTGGGTAGGACTGAAGCATGTCTCAGATCAACCTGTCCGTATCTTCAATACGGTATATGTTCTAGGTAGAAATGGGTAACAGGTGTGTGTACAGTGAACTGTGATGAACTGGAGTCTCATCAAGCGTGTACCTATATTTCCTCCACTTTCCAAATGTAGGCCTCCAGGATAAAGGAGTTACTGAAAGTGAGTGCATGAGGAACGGGTACTCCTCATCAAATACACCATTGTCACAGCATTCTATAATATCTGTACTGTTGAAACAGCATATGGCTTTTTTATAGTGACGGAGTGTTCCAACCAGAACAGGAGTTGTAGTAGATGTATTGCCACTACTGTGGCAGTAGTTGACTTAATGAGAGCTATAAGGTATATAGATTTGGCATGCTGTTGACTTTGTAAGTATCTCCTCTGTGAGACATTCTGCTTCAGACAGGATATTGAAGAGGCACATTGCTTAATTCATGGCAACTATACCGGGCTCCTTTCAAAAGTAATGTCCAAAAGGTGAGAATCTCAGAAGAACTTTCATATTAGTTTACTTACCTCACTCCACTTGTTCCTTACAGGTCATGTCACTGTACAAAGAGATTTCTAATAATGTGTTGATTTCATCCAGGCTTGTTTTTGTTTAATTTATTGCTTTTTAAATACTGGAATAAATACTTTTTTCCTTCTGTGTTATGGGCCGGCTGTACTGCGATTTCTTTTGTCAGCAGCCTCACAATCTTTCAGGAGAATTTACTGGATCCGTGTTTAAGCGGTTATCAGGTGTGTTATCCATTCAGTAAGACCAAGTGATTGATTGGCATTTTATGTTTTGATTTTGACATGTCTTTGAGTCTTTCAGGTTTTGGGAAATGCATTTACGGTACTGAGAACAAGATTTGTGTCTGTATCTGAGCAACTGTCAAAAGTTCCCATGTTGTGAAAGACAAATTCAGTGCACAAGAGGATTAACTTTGCCAATTGTCATAGACATATAGTACATATAGACAAATAAACAGATGGCTATGGCTAGAGCAGCAACAGCTGTACAGGAGCAACAGCTGTAAAAGAGTGGACTCAGGAAGCTGACTCACTCTGCAAATAGTTAAAGGAAAATAAAAAAGCCTTTCCTCTGCAGCAGTGGCACAGCATAGTGCAACATTTTACATGTAAACAGCCTTTTAAGTGCTTTTTTTGGAGCACACAAGCTCAAATACTTACAACATAACATCAATCCATGGCTGGGAAGCCGAGATCCAAGGAAGCACTGTTCGTCTTGCTGCATGTACTGTACGTTTCCCTTTCTGTTGATAAGAGAGACACATGACAAACATGTACAGTATGGGTTTGTTTTTCTTTCTTTGAGTTGTGTACACAGATTTGAGCAAGTATTTCAAGCAGATGTTTTACTTTCAATTTTGGCATCAAAAAATACATGTTTTGTATTGAGCAACATGAAGAAGAAACTAATAGCAGTTTTCAGCTTACATCTAGGCTTGCACAATGCAACACACAAAATCTAGGGCAGCTCATGGTGCGCCTTGGAACTGCACACTGGCAATGTTTATGAGATTACCCAGATAACACTATTTCAAAAAAATACAAACAATGGAGTCACTACATATTATTATCTGTATGTAAAGACTGGATATCTAATATTGTAAATAAAGCAAATTATATCGGATAGAAATGTGCTGTTTGCTACCTCTCTTTGATTTTGTCTCTCACAGTGCAGTGTGATATGCGGAAGATACATCACAACAATAACTTACATAACTTATACGTATAGACACACACAGTATATACCTATATACAGTAATAGCCATAATCAGAACAATGATTATGGCTATTAGCAAAGATAAGCATACAGCATAAGGTTGCACAAAATGTGCTTGCAAAAAATAGTCACATGTCATTACAGCTGTTGGCATGACACAGGAATGATGGTAGCGCTCAGCTTCATATATTTAATGAAGGGCAGCAAAGAAGCCACTTCTCTCCAGAAAAAAAAACATCAGGGACAGACTGGTAGTCTGCAAAAGGTACAGGGATTGGACTGCTGAGGACTGGGGACATTGTCTCTGATGAATCCCCTTTCTGATTGTTTGGGGCATCTTGAAAAAAAAAAAATGTCCAGTGAAGAAAAGGTGAGCACCACCATCAGTCCTGTGTCATGCCAACAACAAAGCATCCTGAGACCATTCATGTGTGGCATTGCTTCTCAGCCAAGGGAGTGGGCTCACTCACAATTTTGCCTAAGAACACAGCCATGAATAAATAATGGTACAAAAACGTCCTCAGAGACCAGCTTCTCTCCAAGAAGAGAGTTGGAGAACGTTGCCTGTTCCGGCATGATGGTGCACCTTGCCATAAGGTAAGAGTGAAAACTAAATGGCCAAAAATTTTGGGTCCATAGCCAGGAAAGTCCCATTGAGAACTTGTGGTCAATCCTTAAGAGGCAGGTGGATAAACATAACCCCACAAATTCAAATAAACACCAAGCATTCACCTGATTACCATCAGTCAGGATGTGGCCCAGAAGTTGACTGACAGCATGTCAGGGCAAATTGCAGAGGTGAAAAGAAGGGTCATCACTGCAAATATCAGCTCTTTGCGCAAACTTACATGTAATTGTCAACAAATGCCTTTGGCACTTACTGTATGAAGTGGATAATTATAACATCTGAAAAAAAGTTTACAGCTGAATTCTGGACAACAGCCTAAATGTGAAATGTATATATGATACTGATATATATTTAAAATGGCATTTTTTCTGCTAATGTAATACTTTGATATCTCTAATTAAAAAAGAGATCTGCCTGAAAAGATCATTCTGGGCAACGACCCAGTTTAACAAACACAGCAGGAAATGTTGCTGAGGCTGCCTAAACATTTAAGTTTAAAAGTGCTTTTGATCAAGTTTTTAGCTGGTTACACTCTGTAGAGAAACATCAGTTCAATCTGTAATAAGTTACCAGGTCTCAAAATGTCAGTGATGTGCATGCTCTGTTTATATTTCTGACTTTCTTTTTTCATTTTCGAATATTGTTTATGAATGTACAGGTAGGTGGGGTGTCCTTTTAAATGCAATTTTCAGAACAAAATAAAAAATGGACTATTAATGCGTTAATGCGTTGTGCAGGCCACCATGCCTACCCCCACATGATTTACTGTACATTGGTAAAAACTTTCACATTTTCACATCCTCTCATGCACTTGTATTCCAAAGGTTTCCTGAAATTTTCTTTGAATTTATCTAGTCTCCCTGCTAATGTATGCTTGTTGTGTATGTGGTTAATGATGTGCACCACATGACTGAACACAGGGCATTTTGTCCTGCTGCCAGAAGCCCATTCCCATTTTATGGCTTTGGTAAAAAGAACTACAATATTTAGGAACATGTTGTTTGCTTTTAATGTTGCTTGGTTAAATTGTGTGATGTTACGTCGTGAATCTTATACTGTAATACATTTGTCAATGATAGCAGAAAAACGTCAAAGGCATGGTATAAGACGAAGAAGAATCATATTTTGAATTTTGCCTATCGGGCTGGTTTCTGGGCTTATTTTAATGGCCACTGGGCTGCTTGCCTGGAAGCCCTGCTGTTAGCAGCTTCATGTGAATATTTTAATTTTTTTGTTTTGTTTTGTGTAGCACAGTGAGAGTGAATGCATCATTAGCAGCTATGTAGTGATCTGTTTCATCAAAAACAAGACCTTTTTACATTATTAGTAGGTGTTTGCGTGTGTGACTGCTTCCCGCAGCATGGTTGTATTGCATATTATCAGGATCGTTACGACTGTCAAATAATTAGATTGTCAAATTAAAATGCAGTCTGTGGTATTTATATGATTTATATGGAGGTTCTTGCTTAGCAGTAAATTAAGCTGTTAAAAATGTAATAATATGAAGCTATGAGCAGTGGTTACTTTCGATGAGACTGGTTAATATTGTTTCGGTGATGCCACGCTTGGTGGTAAACCAAAATATAAAAACTTTCAATTATTTTAAGCATTCGAACAAGCCATTAAAGTGTGTCCTTCTGACATTACCTCACTGAATAGTGTGATATTTCTCGCAACACTATGCACACGAAATTGTCTACCATCTACTCATTCCATGATGTTTTAGAGCTTCCCTTACTCCAGCTCCCTGTTCAAATTACAGCCAGCACTCCACCAGACTCAGAAAACACTAAAGTGAACTAGCATTTTGTTGCTCCAATACCCTTTAACAGATGACCAAGATGCTCTCTATTTCCAAGATGCAGGTCTCATTAAGACCTTTAAACTGCACAAAATGAACTATTTATAACACATTTAATATTCATTACCAAACAAGGCATACCGGACTAGTGTGAACAAGTCGATCATTGAAGGTAATTAACAGGAGCCTATACTTTACAGTCGTCGAGGGTATTTGCATAAATTATTCCTGCAATGTCCAAACAAATTTATTTCAACTCTGCTGTCAATCACTTCTTTATAGATGTTCTATGAATTAAACATCCATTAAAAGATCAAAGGAACTTCTCCAAACACACACACATACATACACACAAGTAGTATTTAGTCCAAGCTGGCAGATCACCATGACCTGGAAACAACTCTGATTATTAAGCATGCTAAAGGCATGTGTATACACTGCTGTGGTGTCTTCTAGTTTTCTAGTTTAGTTAAGAATGTGGGGCTTTTTGGCCAGACCCAGAAAACAATTATTTCATTCTTGGTGAAAAAAAATCAACAACAAAAAAAAACCTATATATTTTTTTCTATCTGACACACATCAACATACACAAACAATCCTTTTTCACTTTACACATTTTACTCTCCACTGCACAAGATGCAGACAATCGTTTTATCCTGTGTGGGTGTCCAGTTAGCAGCAGCGTAGAGGAGAGCAGAGAACATAAATGTGCACATACTGTGTGTCTTTACATAAGATGTACAAAGCAAAAATAGTTTTTATTGTTGTGTTTTAATACTGCAATACACTCACAATTAGAACTGCATACCAGAATAATTGAATGGACTGTAGCACACAGAGAAGGAAGGTAGAGGGGATGAAGAAACACAACAGCCAGTAAGAGATTTAACATAGTGGACTGTCCAATCAACAACTTTCAGGTGGTCAAAAGAAGAAATCTGACTAAACACAGGATGCTTAATTGTTTTTCCATGATTTCTACAAAGACGACTGATGGATTTCTAGATAAGTGCCATTAGATTTAGCCTGTTCCAAAACCAAGAGGCTAAAGATAGATTTACACACACGCTTTTTGTTTCTAGTCCTATGTCTGTTTCTTAAGTCTTATATTCATACCAAGTGTCTGCAATGAAATTGTGAACAAACCGATTTGATTATCTGTGTGTTTAGTTTGCAGGACCATTATTTCTTATATATCTATAGTAAGAGTGCTGGGGTTCACAGACCAATTTGTGCCAGACAGGGTAGAGCACTAGCTCTCCACATTTATTTTCTGAAAAGTTGCAGTGGATTAGGATTTGCATATGAGTAATGAACAGTGATGCTTCTAAATGTATTCAGCGTAGGCAACAGCAAAAACATTTTTTTGTGTGATTACATCCTGTATACACAAATATTCTTATACAGTACATACATTATATACATATATGTTGATTATACAACATATTGAGCATTATACAGCATGTTGAGCAGAGTTTCTGCGTGTTTTTGAAGCCGGGGAGGGGGGTGAAAAGGTGAGAGAGTGTGTGTGCGTGTGTCGGTGTCAAATTAGGCGCGCACACACACATAGTAGACACTGAAACAGATAGGGAGATGTTCATTTACAAGTAAGAGACGAGCACTAAGACCCAGCAGGGTAGACAATTACCCACAATTCCGCAGGAGTGACGCTTGATGTCAAAATAAGAGGCACATGTGTGATACATTATACTCGGCACTCGTAAACCAAGACTTGCTCGTTTTTCAAATAAAAATGTATTCAAAATATTTGCTCGTCTTGCAAAACACTCATAAACCGTGTTACACTGTACTTAGAATACTGCCGCTTATGTTCAAGCAAAGAGTTTTCACACCAAATATTGACCGTTTATTATTTACGTTATTACTTTTTAAAGAAGTTTCTTTTAAATGTAGAAATGTTTTCAAAAGCATCATTGCATATGGCTTTTGTTTGGATGTCACCAAGACTTTTGCACAGTACTGTAAATAAAACAGCTGTTAGGTTTTACTGAGCATGCTAGAGAATATGAGTTCTTTTGGTAACTTCGTCACACTCGCTCCTTTGTATTTTCATGCAAAAGGAGGCTACATTATTGATTTTTTTTCCCCATCTGAAAACTGGTCTGTCATGTAATATGTTGCTTTCTTTACAGGAGAACATTTGCATGCCTGTAATGTTTTTTATTCATTAATTTTAGTGTATCTTTGTCGGAAATGGCCTTGTACTGAATATACTGTAATAATGCAGACATAATAAACTTGTATAACAAAAGTTGTACTACGGACAATATGGCGCCTAAGACTTTTGCATAGTACTGTATATATATACTGTATAATGTATGTATTTAATACCAGTCAAAAGTTTGGATGGTCCTTGGGCTGCCTCCAGCAAAGAAACCTAAGAAGATTTGAAATTACTGGAAATGGGCTAAGAAGCCTTCAAATATTAGCAAAACCTGGAACGATAGTGGTGAACCATGAACTTGGTAGAAGAAATGTGTTCAGAAAAAAAAATTATAATGGAGATCAATTAAACACTTGGAGAAGTTGCATGGTAAAAAATCAACAGTAAAAACCATGACTATGTTTAATAGTGAAAGTAAAAACATTTCCATACGCACACAGTGTGATGAGAACTAAACGGCTGAATGTCTATAAGAATACCACTTGTTAGTGAGACTAATTAGGAAAATGGCTTCAATTAGCTGGGGAGTATAAAGAGCAATAGAAATAAAATTCATGTGGACTGATGAATTCAGATTTACCCTATTTCAGAGCGATAGGGAATGAAGGGAAGAGCATGAAGCAATTATGCATAATGACCACTGTATAAGGCTCTGGAGGCAGTGTTGTGATCTGTGATTGCTTCCATTGGTCAGGTCCAGACTCAGTAACATCATGTGACCATAAAATGAACTCAACTGATGACCTACTGTAAATGTACTTAAAAACCAGCTTATAAGATCAATGGAGTTTTTCTTCCCTGATGGCACAGGCATATTCCAGGTCTCAAATTATGGAAGTGCTTAGAGTTCTGGGAGAATGAGGAATCATTTTCACCACATTGTGTGCTAAAGGTGACTGAATGAAACCTTAGAGTGTAAGACGAGACTTGTTTGCTATTTGGAATCTGCTTAAATCAGATTAACCAATACATGGAAATATATCTGCCAGTCTTAACACTGCTAATGAAAGGAAATCAGATTTAAACTCATGTATATTTTAGGCGCTTCACTCTATACCCCTCTCATCATGGTCCACTGTAATAATTAATTAAGCAATAAGTCTTGATAGGTGAAGATATCAATTCAGATGCTTCAGTAATACTGTATATTCACAATCAAGCAACCCAGAAATTATCGTAATGAATTTAGCTATCTGTTATTGTTATTCTTTAAATGCAAAACAGTGCTGGTTCTATAGTTAGGATAATCAATAGATTATAAGAGCAATTGGCAATGTTGATAACACAGATACATTTCAAATAAATGAATCACTGGTGTGGCTATTAGCCTTACTTCAATAATTATGTTTCTGAAAAAAAAAAAAAAAAAAAAACATGAATACAAATACATACAGTATCTGCTTGTCACCACACCGCTGCCTCCTTAGCTGTAGAGTAGATTAATTGACACTGTAAAACCACCCTTTAATATAGTTAAATACTTAATATTAACTCAAGAATTATACCAATATGACATTTACCATCTACATAAGATGGCTATTGTTGCCCTGTCAAAGGATGTATTCAGGCATATATACTACTTTCTATTTATTGTAATAGAATGCAGTAAAATATGCAGCATGTGACCAATCATTATTTCATACATTATACATTAACTCGACTGCCAGAAGGTCAAATTCACTCAAGGACTCGTTTCAGTTAGATGACTGTTTTAAAGTTTTTTTTCCCCATTACTGTTAACTCAAAAATTATTCAAGAGGCCGTCCAGACTGTTTTAATTCAGACAAAACAATATACATTTAGCCTTGAATTAAGATGGAAATGCAAATGCAGTAATGGCATAATTAGCGAAAGAAGTCGATTTTTTCTTATTAAGATGCCAGCCAGTTTTTAGGGTTTTAAATAAATAAATAAATCGATGAATTGACAGATAAATAAATCAACAAAGATAGAAGAATGAGAAACAGAGGAAGGAAGAAAAAGAAGAAGAAGAACAATACACTCAGTAAGGAAGCCACATAAAATGAACCACAAATTCAGTTTGTGAGTTCTTATTTCTCATGTGTGGTAATAGAATCTGCTTCCTTTCTCGCTTCCCTGCATTCCCTCATGTGGCCAGCAACATCAAGAGCCACATGCTGAGTTCAAACAACACTTCTTTAATAGGAAGCCTTTTCGGTAGCAGGTCATCTGTGACCAAAGACTTTTGTTTTTGAATGCATTTACTGGTATATATGAAACAGCGCAGGTCCACCTCCACTTGGTGAATATTTTTTACTCCCACCAGTTGACATGTTTTCTTCAACCCCTACAAGCAAATTAATTATAATTCTTTTAAAGATAAAGAGCAGTTAATTTACCCCATGTTTTATCATATTCAAATGTTGCTGTTTAGTAACTTTTGTAGCCACAGCATCTAATAACAACTACCTTATCTGTTTATACTGTTGCTCATGCAGTGCATTAGGGTAGTTTTACACGAGAGAAATTGGCTTCTGAGTAGAGCCACAGAAAAGCGTTAACACATTATTGTCCAGAGACTGTGAGTTCAATGATGCCATAGCCATCTGTGGCCAAGAGCCAAGAGCGCCAAGAAAATGGCTATGCTCAGTGGTACATACCCCTATCATTCACAGCAACACAAGCCATTCATGGGTGTCTTTCGGTTTATGCATGTGGGAAAAATGTGCTTCCCTACAAGTCTGTTAAACCACCCCACGGCGTAGCATGACCAGGAGTTTAAAGAGATGCGGGTAGCTGGCTTTATATGTCTTGCAAGAAAAATATACTTCTATAGTACAGTATGTTTACTAATTAGTTGTAACAATGGCTTCTTCTCAGCTTGCCGAACATTCCTTTTGGCTTGTTTTCTTGTCAGCTACCAATAGCAGTGCCATTACACAATGACTGAGTAAAAAGTCAACTTTACAGAGCATATTTCCCAACAAACATTTGCTCATTTGATGACCGTTGAAATGACGTCCCTCTCACACACTCATGTCATCAATCGTCCAAATTTTTGTTTGGGGGGGGTATATATTGAACAACACGTAGATAAAAGTCAGAGAAACAGCTTGTGTATATGACCAATACTTAGTCTGTAAAATGTGACCGAGGTGTATTTGATACATTTATTGATATACTGCAATCTCAGTATCTTTGGCATGGATACTGAGATTGCAGTATAAGCAGAAAGGGAGGAAATTTGGATGTGTTAGTGGCCCAACTGTAGCTAAGCACTACAGTTGGGCCACTAACACATCCAAATTTCCTCCCTTTCTGGTTGTGTGGCTGTCCATTAAAGCTTGGTCTTAGGTAAGACATTTTATATCTGCATCTGCCATTGGTCCACTAGTTGATTGAAAATGTAGCCAAACAACTTATACAACTTCGATTTCAAGGACACAGATATCCACATCAAGCCTCCATGTTTTTTTTTCTTCTCCTTTGCCCATTTTTCTGTCTGCATTGCTGATATAGCCAGCCTTGTGTTGTGTCAAAATGGCTTGCATGGCCCATGAGTTAATTTTCTTACAGATGAAATGTGCAGTCTGTCAAATGACTCATCTCATAATTGACTTTCAGTTCAGTTCCACATACAAGATCAGAAGCTCTCAGAAGCTCTGTCTGGCTCCTCACCTGCTGTTGAGATTGTCACCATAGCAGTCAGTCATCTAAATAATGGAGATCCTACTGTAGCAATGCAGGGGCTCTAGGGTGCTAAAACTATAACAAAGGGAAAGACTATAAATTGATGTGAGTCTGCTTCTGTTGGGGTGAAAGAATCGTCTGTACACCACAACAGTGTGTAAATATGCATGCTTCGGTTATATGCTTACAGACCAGTCATGTTTGTTCATGGCTTGTATCTAATCTTACAGGCATAACATACAGGAATGCAGTATCTTTAAGACAACATTTAAGCTCTTAGATAGGCTCAAGCCTGGAGTTACCAAGCTAAAATGGTGAAGTTGCAGATGGAAAACCCATCTTACCATCATCTTAATCAATTCAAATACGACAACAATAATTGATTTGAAGGATTTAGAGGCATGATCTGTTCTGGCACAAAACTATCTTTGGGTTCTGATCTGATGTAGTTGCTTTAAGGGGATGCCACACTCCACTCCACATAGTTCCTTCCATTCACTGTTTTGCAGTCTTTGAAATATAATTTAGCAGAATTAATGCGCTGGCACAGATGAATGCCTAAGGGCAATTTGGTGGGTCTTGTGTTTTTGTTCATGTCTCAGACAGAAGGACATTTGATCATTTAATGCCACCTGGGCCTGTGCACCAAAGACCTACCCAGGTACCCATTGCATCTGGCACAGAGGGTTTTTAAGCATGTTTAAAAATGTCTATACCTTGTTGCTATAGCTTGAAGTAGCTTTCACTTTCAAAGCCTGAAGTGCTGTCTCTGTTCTATCTCTGGTTGTATGTATTCTTTCTGCAAACCACCAAACGAGAACTCCCCAAACGAGCACTCTGCAAGTTCAGAAAATGTGCTTATCAGAGTCTGTTGCTGTAAGTCAGGAAAATGTACTAGGCTCCCTCAAGATGTGCAATTCACTGAGCTGTTGCATTGTGGCTAGAAGTTTGTTGCATTTGGCCCATGCCTATCCTTACTTCACTAATCTGCATTCCAATGCAGTAAAGGCACTCAGTGTTCTTCTGTCCAACGTCTGTTGCTGCAATGCAGTGAAGAAGCTTACCAGTCTTTCCAATGGGATCTGTATCCATATTAACTGCTTGATTCACTACTTGCTGTAGCAGAACAAGAGCAAAGACAGGTGAAGGAAACATAGACCATACCAATCAGCCACAACATTTAAACCAACAACCTACCAAAACCTTCAGTCCTGGCATTTACGGTATGAAAATGTTCCCTCAAATTACCTACCTTAACTTTGTTACCGATCAAGTGACAGAAAGATTGTCCAAGAGTGGTTTGAGGAACATGACAAATACTTCAAATTGATCCAGCCGCAAATCTCTGGGATGTGCTGGATGAAAAACAAAATCCTATCCATGAGACCCCATCTCACACCTTACAGGATCTGGTGCTAAAACTATAGCCAAGCTTCTGCACATGCTTCTTGTGAAGTTTATGCATCAACAGGTCAGCTCTGTTTTGGTAGCACAAAGAAGATCAGGACGCTCTTTACATGCTATAAATAAATTGCATAGGGCCCCGTAAAAAATTATACAATTTCAATTCTAAGCATCAACCCACAAGTCAATGGCTGTCATAGATGTATTTATGGGTAGGGCACTAACGCAGTCAACCATGATGTATTTTTGGTATGGTATGATAGGTAGGATTTATAGCACCACGTCCTGTCTTCTGTGACTTTGCACATGACAAAAGTGAGTGCAAAACAACTATTTATTATGTTTTACAACCACAAATTGGCAACTTCAGCTCGGAAAAGATAAGTGCATCTTGCGTGCACATGCTTCCATTTGCACATACACAAAATACAACTTCCACTTTCCATCATCAACCTCTGTGGAGACCAGTCCATACAAAGTACAGGTGTGATTGCACTCCTGAAAGGGGCACTTGATTGAAACACTACAGTACAAGACAATGATTGTCTAGTCTCACAGATGTGGTTTACTTACAACTGTGGACTAATGCACAATGGAAGCAATGGTGCAACACTGAACTTAGTTGAATATTGACGCATATAATATGGATGCAAATAACAATAATATATAACAACCATTAAGTATTCAGCATAGTATTTACATTTATTGTATACATTTATTTATTGATGCATTGTACAAAAAGAAATCGGAGGGAGTCAGTTTTAATGGGCCTGATGCAGCTGGTAAAATCTATATAAACAGAAGAACGGTTTTGTCTGTGCATTGGAAAGAACTCACTCTTTCAATGATATCTTTACGTTCTATTGATTGGAGGAACAGAAACCAGTCTCAGAAAAATTCTGTCGATCTGTATGTCTGTTCAGCCAATTTTGTCACAGCATCATACAAAACTGTCTGGACAGAATTTAATGAAACTTTCCAGTTGGTATTTGCCAGGGGTTAAATAAAATAAATAAATAAATAAATAAATAAAATCAAAATGTTGAGTAGAAGGACGTTATGAGCAGTTTTGTTCTTTTTTTTGAGCAGCTCTATTTTGGAGAAATATAGCGCTTTTTCCCTCGCTGTGGGTGTGGCTATATGTGACTCAACACAGCCAATCAACACAATAGTTTAGCGTGAATATACACAGAGTATGCGGAAGATACAGAAACTGCTGTAATGCGTCTATAAAGGTGTCCATATCCTTTTGGCCATATAATGTAACAGTTTTCCCATAGGCTGCTAGACACACTTTGCAGTGATACTGATGGGATTATGCTGTAGTTAGAGCCAAACTCTGTAAGTGCCTGTCAAATATGTTCAGGTTCCAAACATCTTGGATATTCATCCCATCTATCATCTAACTGCATAGGAGCTTGGCAGAACAAAGTTTTCCTGTATTCCTCTCCTAACATACACAAGAGATTGGGGAACTTGACAGAGCTTCAACATTTCACACAATTTATAGCTTCATGGACTTGTTAAGATTTGTTTCAAGATTTGTTTATAAGACTCTGCACCTGCGGCACAAACACTGTTACATGTCAACTCAAACAATGGACCATGCATCTTGGTAACAATAGTAATAAATCGAAAATTTGAATCACCTTCAGATAGAATGAACATCTATACACTCTACTGGACAGCATATATTTGGCCAAAACACAGTATTGGTGCTCATGTTCTACATATAATACAGAATATTTGTGTGCCAAAGAAGCTACTTCTAAAGTTGCAACATGGAAGTGACCGATCGTGCTTCCCTCAAAATTTCAAGTTGCTACAATAACTTCAGCCGCGGGGATCCTTCAGGATCCTGCTGCCGAATAGACCCTGTTCTCCGTTCCTAGCCGGGAAAGCCATTCATCGGACGTCAGAAATTAAGTCAAGCCAAGTAAAGTCAAGTAGGCTTTTTTTGTCACCTCATCCATACACAGTTTAGTACACAGTGAAATTAAACAATGTTCCTCCAGGACCAAGGTGCTACATAGTACGTACATAAACTAATAAATGAACAAAACTAACTAGCTAACTAAGAAACCTAATTAGCTGGCTAGCTGATACAAGACAGATTGACATTTTAAGTTAACAGAGAACTATCTACGTTTTTATACAAAAGAGACAACATAGTTGCATGTGCAAATGTGCAAACAAGAGCGACAAAGTGACAATGTGACAACATGACATGGAGTTGGGTACTGTAGTGGGAGGAGAAACAGTAAACAGTAAATGTTCCTTGTAATTAGCAGCAAAGATAAAAAATAGTTTGCGCAAATTAGCAATTAATGAATTTTGTGCAAAAGGTTTGCAAGAGCATTTACAGGTTGGTGTGTACAATAGTTTTGATGGAACTCCTGCCTAAGGCCGCACCCAATAGAGAGCTAAGAGGGGCCATGGAGACGCAGGAATGCGACTATGTGGGCCCACTCTGCTTGCTGCCATCCTTTGCCAGCCTGCGCCTGTATGCCAGCTGGGCACTGCCACCAGACCTGCACGTGCACACCTTCACATACTTTACTTCCCTTTCGTTCTGTCCTCCCTCCTTAAACTCATTTCCTTCCCTATTTTTGTAAATAAAATTTCCCATTTCCTTAAGACCTCGTCTCATATTTATGTTTGTGGTGTTGCCCATGCATAAAACCCATTACAGTACCCCAAAAATGGTCATTGTTCAGGGTTATACTGTCTCGCTTCAAACAATAGCTTTAAAAAGCTAATTATTCAGATTTTTTTAATGAGTGCAGGTAGTCCCCGATTTACTCGTAACATTCAAGTTACAAATTTACGCAGATACGAATGGACCTAACATTCTAACATTTGTAGATGCAAGCAAATTGCAGAAGTAGCTCATGTGTATTGTCCAAAAATAGACATTGCAGTGCACCAGATACTAATATGTACAATTATATCCAATATTTTCAGTATGTAAGTGAATGTATAAGGTCTGGTATGAGTGCCTCACCGGTTTCAATGATTCAGTTTGGGAGCATAACGAAAGAAAATGCCTGTCCTGTAAAGCTATCCTAATGGTGAATAATCCTTATTTCAGAAAATCCTTAACAAAAAACACGGTCTACAGTCCAAGAAAGTGGAAAGCTTTGACAGAATGGCATCCAGGATTCCTCTGGCAAACTTAGTTTGCAGTCTAAGTAAAGTCAACATTCATACGCGTTTGTGTGTGTGTGTGTGAAAGTTGTCCTACACAATAACCCCTCTCCTCCTCCTTCTCCTCTCCTGTCAGGGTTGATTCTTTTCAAAGGTAAAGTGCAGGTTAATTATTTTTATTTTTACTTAATGATTTTGTATATGAATATTTTGGGTTGTGGAATAAATCTTTTTTGGGAAATTCGTTTTGAGACAAAATGGCGTCTGGGATTCCCCTTGGAGATTTAAAGGTGCATAGACAACATTTGAAATGTGAAATTCATTTACTTAGGTGCGGCTATGGTTTTTGGCCACATGATGCCAGTGTTGGGAAAGGGGACAGATTTAGTCAAGTGGATTGGTATGCTTTATGTTGTATAGTTGTGTTAAAGCGTACAAGACTTTGTCGGTCCCCAACTTACGAACAAATCCGCCTTACAAACAAGATCCTGGAACAGAACTCATTCGTAAGTAGGGGAGAACCTGTATTAATAAACTTGGTGTAAGTTTCTAGAGGCATATGATCCATAAAATTGTTGCTTAAATTGTTTTTGGTAAGAGTTTAAAAAGCAAAAATCTGAATGACATTTAAGATCATTGAAAGATTCTACTTTTTACGGAAAAGTTACAAACACTACATTAAAGGGCATAAATATGTATTTCTTTTTATCCACATGATGTAACAGAAATCATGATCCATCAAACCAGGCTACCTTACTCTACTGCTTCCTCTAATGGCCACATCCTCATTGTAGCAGCTTTCATCAGTGGACAAGGGTCAGTATGGGTCATTATGAGTATGAGACCAGTCTGAAGCTTCTGTGCGCATATTCAGCAAGCTGTGATACGCTGTATGTTCTCACAACTTTCTGTCGTAGGCAGCATTAACGCTTTCCTCAGTTTGGTCTACAGTAGCTTTTCCGTGTCTGCACTCCCCACACACATCAGTGAGCCTTGGACACCCATGACCTGACGTTGGTTCACCAGTTATCCCTCTTTTAACCATTTTGGAAGGTACTAAACACCGCATATCTTGTTCGATTTATCAAAACACCTTTAAGAACTGAACTTTCACTTGCTTCCTAATTTATCCCACCCCTTAACAGGTGCCACTGTAATAAATTAATCAACACTTCACTAGTGTATTCGTGTCAACTTTTAATGAATAAGATTTTGATAAAAAATCAGGACATTAAGGTATTATTACTACATAATTTCCATATCCCTTAGTTTTACTTTTAAATTTGTGTGTGAGACAGCCTACAGGGGTTTAAAGGTTCATTCATCAATTTGCTAGTCAAAACACTTTAAAGTAATATTTAGTGAAATCTTCCTTATATCTGCTTAGAGAAGAACCTTCCGTATTTGTGTGTCATTCACAAGATAAAAAAAAAGAAAAACATCAATTTAAAACACCATCTTGCCTGCAAATTGAGAAAGACGTCCTGTACCCGTAGTCGGAGGTGCTGGTATTGTTTGGGTTTTGAGATTAAAAGTGCAAGCTTCAGCAGACTTCGCCACAAATGCGGCCTTTAATTTGAACTTTACATTAATGTCACAGACGGCATGGCTAAGATGTTTTATTCACTGTGTGAAAAGGTTTAACTTGCCACTTTCCTGTAGAAATGTAGAACACACACGCGTATACATGCCCCCACACACACATTTTCCATATATCCAAAAAATTATTTTATGTTTATTTTGCCGGAGCAGCCAAAAGAGAAAAGTTAAAGCCACGCCACACTGCTTCACTGCTCCTCAATAGTCCTGTTCAGTGAAGGATTAATTTCTTATGCTCATTCTCCCCATTCCTATTTTTTCCTTTATCTCACACCAGAGATTCCTGAACTGTGGGCTGCGGTGCAGGTGATTACATTTAATGTCCGTTATTGTGTTCACGACTCTTCTGCCTTGTGCTCAGAAAATACTTAAAAAAAATTTTATTAGAGAATGACTTATCCAATACTTTTGCCTTGTTAAAACAAAATTATGGTGCAATGAGATTTTTCATCTAATCATATCTATTGATTAAGTGATATCACACGAGAGGAAGTGCTGTTGTGATGATTATCCAGCACAACAGCACAACCCGGAGTGTAATATTGCTTTTATACACAAGTCTTTTATACAAATTTAATTTTTTTGTCTATGTTAACTTCTGGGTTCTGAAATTAAATTTCAAATACTGTTAAATGGAAACTAGTGCATTATTGTCCACAATCCCTTGTTCCACACACCACGTGATGCACTTGATTAGGGGTTAGAGAGGGATTTGGGATATAGTCTTGTTTTAGATGTTGGTTAGCTTTGCAGTTAACTTAAGTATAAATAAAACAACATAAAAGGGACTTAGGAGCACTTATTAAGGATAGTTAAGTGTTCATTAAGGAGACATCTTAAGTGTTGTTTAAGATGACATTATGTTATTAGGTGTGTTTTCTTGCTGAAAGTGCGTCCATGACTGGTTCTGAATGTGGGTTTAGGCAGGCAGTGTTTATTACTGCACTAGTGCTGTTACGGGCCATTATCACCATTCGTGGAATGCCTCTTGTCTAAGATGGAACTAACTCTTGTATAATAAGTAATATATTTAAATGGGAATAATGTTAAGTTGCTAAGTACAGAGTGGCCATGACCCTCAGGGATTCAAGTCACAACAAGGTCAGAAAAGCTTGAATAAAAACCAGGTCCGGATGGAAGTGGTAGGACTCTGCAATTCTGGCCCTAGCAGAAGGGAACCTAGAGCTCAAAGACATCATTGGGGAGCACCATGTGCAGGAAGGCAAGGCCTGGGAATGACTAACTTCCAGAGGTGGGGGGGAAAGCCAACCCTGTTGATAGAAGAGTCCTGGTCCGGGTGGAAATAAGGGACCTAGAGGCAGAGCGGAGGAAGGCAAAGGTTATGGAGCTAGGATCTCAGGAGGCTTGGACAAGGTGGGATCAACCCAAGATAATGGTGACGGACCTATGGAGACTTGCACTATACCAGATTTACTTCTTGCTTAAGGCTGTCTATGACACCCTTCCAACCCATGTGACCCTACACAGATGGAGGATGAGGGAAGACCCAACATGCAAGCTCTACGGGCAAAAGGAAACCATGGCACACATCTTGACAGGGTGTAAGACTTCACTTTCCCAGGGCACAATGATGGCACAATGAAAAAGTACTGGCTGTATTAGCTGATATCTTAGAGCAGGAGAGGACCAGGAAATGACAACTTAAGAGTAAGCCATCACCAGGTATAACATTCGTCAACGAAGGGGACACGGTTACCAGGGCCAAATAAAACCAGGGTAAGTCTTCTGCCCCAGCCTGGGAGCTTAGAATAGACCTGAAGAGAAGGCTTCAGTTTCCAGATGTCATCCACCCTACCTTAAAACCCGACACAGTGCTTTTCTCCATGGAAGAAAAGAAGGTCATCCTAGTGGAGCTTACAGTTCCATGGAAAGAGAGGTGGGAAGGGACGTTTGAGAGGAATGATATAAAGATCTAGGGACAAAGGCTGGCAGACATGGTTGTACCCTGCTGAGATCCAAAGATGGCAGTGTGAAGGCAGTAGAGAGGGCCTCTTGTTGGATTTGGAGCATGAGGGAAGAGTTGTGCTGGCAGCCAGGAGGGAGTGACTAGCCACTACTGCTGACCAGCGAACAGGAGAGTGGTTAAAGGGTCAAAACATTTCAGGATTGCTGGTAACCATCTGATGACACAGCCTCCTGGCTATAGGTATGCAGTAGACACTTCATGATGAGAAAATTGCAGTCAATTCTGTATTATTTTGATACATGTATACATTTTATACATGTACTCCTACAGTACTCATCTCAGTTGTGATTATATATGAAAGGTGATATTTGGCCGCTTTTGTCCTATCTAATCGGTATGTGTGGTTTAATTTGATTCAACCTCTTTAATCTGAGAAATCAACATCTTTGTCTTGTTTCAGTTATTCATTCCAGATGTTCTGTGTTCTGCTGAGACGTTGAATGCACAGCTGGTGCTTGTCATGACAAAAAACATTTATTTTTACACAAGTGTAATAATTTCCGCTGGTGTGTTTGCACAGCAGATAGCATTGCCGCTTCACAGCTTCATAGTTCCCGTTTTGATCCCCAGCTCGGGTCAAAGCTTTTACAGAGTTTTGCCTGTTCCCATCCTGTGCATGTATGTTTGCTCTTGGTTGTATGGTGTCCTCCTGGTAACGAAACTACTATCTACTGTATGATAAAAGAGCAGTTGAGCATTGGACAATTTCACTGTGGGTTGCTTCGTAGACTTATCTTGTTTCACGGCACGGGAATGCTATTGTCTTTTCATTAGGTTTCTGTTTAAAAAAAAAAAAAAAACAGGAGTTTTTGCATACACACCGGAATATACACACACCCACAGGCGCAAACAAATATTGTCATGACTGGTTGGAGAATGCTTGCAGTATTGGCCATCAGACACAAGTAATTGCTACATTCGTTGTGTGTCATATTCTGTAGCTCCTGTCTGTGCAAAAAGCAGAGATGTGGGATGATGAGTAAACAGTTCTGGGACAACAATATAAGAAGCTGAGCTTGCGTGTCACTCTTTTAGCCTGCTAGCAGACGTTTCAGAGTTATGTGACAGCATCAACACTTGGTGGGGGGAGCATCCTGCTCTCACTACTCACACACTACTACTTATACACAAAAATACACACAGTGCAGGGATGTGACGTTAATGAGAAGAACATGTACCCCTTAAGGAGAGATGCCAGAACAAGGTCCGTCATTTTGGAATAATTTGCAAGACTGAAATGTGCTCAACATGTCTGTGGAGTGAGATTAATTCTGTCTAGATTCTGTTGCTGGAGTTATGAGCTTTCCAACTCCACGGACATACTGACACTATGTCACTCACATCTATTCCAATCCAACTGCCAATAGTCATTAGAAAGTGTTCCACTTTCTGAAAACAGCATTAACACCTCAATAACTGGGGATACATTCTAACACCTACCGATTTATAAGGGTGTCATAATAGAAATCATTCAAGTTTTTTCTTTCTTTCTTTTGGCGACTTTGTCTCTATTACTTGGACCAGTATAAGAGCCGGCATAGGGATTGCAAAATCTTGTCCTACTGCGGCTCCACAAGTCAAATCATATGGCGTTTTTTGATTCGCACCTCTTCGTTATACAGAAAAAAATATTGTACAATTACATGCATTGCTTTCGCTCACTCAGATTCTCTTTCCTTCTATTAAGATCTCAAACACAGAGCGAAGCCTGGAAGAAGGCCAGTTCTAATTGCCTGGTTCTGGTTTCAAGGAAACGGCCAATCAGAATTAACCTGTCATCCGGGATTTCTTTTTCAACCGAGAAAGCGTGAGGATTTGATCGAGCCAAAATACAACTGAACAAAATACAAAAAGTTTTTCCGCTCAAAAATAACAGGCAAATTTAAAGCCATACTTAGCAGAGCTTGTGAGCGTGTGCACATGCGCACATTAAACCACTTAATGTAACTTATATCCTCATTCAATTGTCTTCTCTTGTGTATTCACAGCCAGATAATTTATGTGACATAATCACTTAGATATGATGATGCATCGTTTACTTAATCTCACATTGGTATCCCTTAGCCAGACAACAATTGGGTTGTGAGAGCTGGGGCTGAGAGATCAGAGAGAGAGAGAGAGAGAGAGAGAGAGAGAGGGAGAGAGAGGGAGAGATGACTGCAGGTGCAGCATGATTGACACATTCCTCATTGACAAATCATTCTGCTTACTGTTACTCTGTGATGCTATTTTATTTATTTATTTATTTATTTTCATTTCATTGCCCTTGGCAAAGTGCTACCCTAGGCAATTACCTAGTTCACCTATATGGACACACCCGCTCTAAGATATTTAGTTGTTATTGGGGCAAGCAAAGCATTTGGCGCATTCATTCTCCCGGCAGCACTTCACTTATGCTTAGAACCGGTCATGGCCAGTATACAGTATAATCATGTCAGAAGTCATGGGCTCATGCGTGTTTGGCTCTAACACAGATAGAAAAGCAGAGCAAATATTTAAGTAACAACTACAGATAAAAGATTATAGGATTTTCATTGCTTTTTCTATGGTCTTTCAAAAAGTTTCTCTGTATTGTGAACAAAACTGTCAAGTCTGCACACTTCTTCATGGCAAATAATATTTTATTTATTTATTTATTCATGCCAGAAAGCACTAATAGCCAGCAGCTACTCCCCTGTCATGCAGAATGACATTAGCCAGCGTTGCATGTCAGTAAGTTCGTGTATGTGGAGGAGGACAGTGATCACTGTCCTCTTAATGTGTTCAGCTGCACTGTAAGGTTGCATGAGTGGAAGTTTAAAACGATAGTGGGCAGACAGTGTCGATGATTAGATTTAGACAGCTAGTTATATTAATAGGGTGACTATGCTGTTGGGAAACTAAGAGGAAAATTACTGTCCAATATTTTCATTATGAAAATCGGGGGGGGAATTAAATAAACATTTCTGATTATTTCATAAGCCAGCAAAGCAAAGAAGAAGAATAGTAATAACCAAGTATAACAACTTTCTTACCTTAACCCACTTGGACTTTTCCCTCATGAGAGGCAATACACAAGTTCTAATATGGTGTTCAGGAACAAAAGACATTTGAGAGTCTTTGAGGTGAATGTGTGCAGATGAATGAGCGGTGTTGGTGATTATACAGCCCAACACGTCATGTCCAAAAACTCATTGGAAACAGAAATATTACCCATATTACCCTCCTGACCATGAGGTAAATGAAAGTGAAACGCAGATGATAATATTCTTTATTTCACACAGACACGGAGCCTGAAATGAAAAGGTAATTTAAAAGGTATTTGTTTGGGGATTAAAAAGATTTGCATTTTTTTATTATTATTTCACCCAGTCCTTCAAAATTAACCTTCTTTCTTTTCTTTTATTAAAGGTGTTTTTTTTTTTTTACTTTCAGGACAAATTCATGCTTATACCCACAAAATGCAAAAGCTGAGAGACGTGTTTGTATAATAAGGGAACGTGTCCGTGTCAGGGCTTGTGAGAAAGAAACAGAAGCACGCTGTGAAGAAGCCAGTCACATTGAGATAGCGTTTTAACACGGCAGGGGAGAGATCACATGCCCATGGACACACTCGCGTACACACACACTAATCATCCACACATGCAGAGTGTGTATTCAGCTCTAGGATTGTATTCAGGACTAATTGAGGGGAAAAGCTCATAGACACAGGGTTTCACCTCCAGTCCTAGCCTGCAGAGTTTGAAATGTTCTGTACTGCCGGCTCACCTGATCCAGCTGCCTAAACGCTTCATGAGTCGGATTCTAGTTGAGAACCCTTGGAGTGCTTCATTATTTCATCAGCTTAGACGCACACCTTCACATCATCAGCATCGTCACTAATTGTTCTGCATAGTTCTCTCCCTCTCGCTCTCTCTCGCCCTCTCTCTATGTTAATTTCGGTCATGGACACGCATTAATTTCAGCGCGAAGACGCGAAAGGTATTAGAATCAATCTGGAGGACAAAAAATTGATTGCTTTCGGCAGGCTGCTTTGAAGCACTAGGAGTATCTCGCCGAGGCATTCGTGACTGCTTCGAAGCTGTGTCGCACATCATCAAATCACTTCATAAACAAATGACCTGATTATAGAATAATCTGTGATTCGGCTTGATCTTCCACACAAGATTAGCCTCTTTTTGTCACAAGGGGCTGGCTGTTAAAGTGATACGTTTGGTTTATGTGTTTATCTAATATGAAGTGCCAGAGCTGCTTCTCATCCTTTTTTTTTTCTTTTCTTGTTTCTGTTGTTGTTTTCTCTTTGTCACTGGTTAACCCGGTTTCTTAAACCTTTTTTTCCCCACCCACAGCACTGTGACTCACTCAATGTCAGGTGATTCAGTGCTGCTGAGTGTACGTGTGTGTTTAAAACTGCAAATCTGGAAAAACCAATTGTTTGCCATTCGCTAGCGACCAACCTACTATCATATTTAGCCACGGTTAATGGAAAAGTCAGTAAAGTCAGACAGGCTGAGTAGTACTGTACATTATACTATTAGCTGCACACAGAGGGGAGTGTATAAACTAAACAGGACCGCATCCGCTGTATTAAATATAATTGTGCAAGCACTGGCTGAACATCTGGCAACCAACAACATGACAAGTGGTTGTCATGCAGTCTTTTCTTAGCAGCAACACATTCATTTGGCTGACTGCAGCAGTCCGCACTATACACAATAATTCAAACGCTCAGCTAATTGTCTCCAATCTTAACATACAAAAGCTTATTCTTTTTGCCAGATCACAGCAATAACAATTTAGCTTTTCTGAAAGTTTAGATGATTACGGTAGAACAAATCACGCTAAACGTTAAACATGGCCAGATTCGTGTTATTCTTCCGTTCATGCGACACTGCATTCATCTGTTCTTTGTGTGTCGAGAAGATGTACATGTGCAAGGATTTATCCGCTCTTGAAACATCATGATGTTCGGTGGGAAAGTCACTGCACTATCAAGCATAATGAAAACACTGTGCTCCCAAGCATAATGAAAATATTGCGCTCTCAAGCATAATAAAAACAGCAGCAGGCGGTAGAACCGTGTTTGAGTGACATCTATTTCATGAAGGTCTGCAAAGTCCCCCCCCCCTCCCCCCCTAATATGAATTGCTTTATGAGCTGTACACAACACTTAGCTCTAGCTCAGTGTTGTTTTAGACAAATCAGACTTTAAATCAGAGACATTTGATCAAAGATGGGACACAATGTACATACTTACTGTACTGTATAGTAAATATTGTTGACAGTGGACAAGTACAGTAAGTGTCGTATGATAAAGATTCATTCTTGCCTTGGATTCAAACGAATAATTGGCAGGAATTACAGACTTTTCTGATTCAATAGGATTCCTGATTACTTAGGTGTATCTAAGCCTTTAATTGTCTATGTTGTCATTTTCAAGATGACGAAGAGAGACTTTTTTTTACGGTATGTCAAGCAGCTCTTGTTTATGCCGCTCAGAGTGAGGATATTGATGCAGCAGGTTTATTGTTTACAGGTTAATTGGAATTCATGTAATAACTCAAGGCATTCTGTGCATAATTTTAATTGCATCATTAAACAAATGGATATTGATTAGACACTTGGAACACATTTGTTCATTATATTACATATCACAAATTCCCTCAGATTGTGGTGCTTTAGCAATAATCTTATTGTGATCAGCCATAACATTAAAAACATTAACATTTTAACCACCTAGGCTTCGTGTTCTCCTCAGGGTCTGGCTCAGCAGGGTCTCGGGTGGTGTACCCCAAAGGAGTCTGGCATTCAAAATGGTCAGACTTGTTTATCCGATGCATCCCATGGGTGCTTGATTGGATTGGGATCTGGGGAGTTTGAAGGCCAGGTCAGTGGGCATTGAGCTCCTTGCCATGGTGCACTGGGTGTGTTGGTGCCTTTCTATCGTGATTTGGGCTGCATTTGCTTTTCTGTGGGATCAGACTAGATGGGCTGGTCTTTGGTCTCTGCTCAGTGTATTTTCTTTCATATTCCAGTTCCTTCTTCTTTCAGTATGTTCTTTCATGGACGTCATTCTGATGGTTACCACCACGCTTCTTGTGACATTAACACTGTAGCATTCTATTGATGGATTTTTATGGTACATTCAAGTACCTTTAAGTTAGTAAGTAATTAAATTGTATTTACCTATATTATCTTTATATTAAGAGTTTTTGGGAGTCACATTGACTTATCATTAACTATGATATCAGCAGAACTGCCATCATTCCATTGATGGGCATGAACACCTTAGTTTACATTTATGAATTTACAGTAGCAGGCGCTCTTATCCAGAATGACTAAGTACCATCAGTCAAACACAGTTGGGAAGTTTTCCCACGTAGACCAAGTATTGAAGAAACAGATATGTCTTAAGTTGTGGTTTAAAGACTGTCAGAGACTCATCTAGAGGAAGTTCATTCCACCATCTAGGTGCTAGAATAGAAAAGAGTCTGGATGAATGTCTTCCTTGATCCCTGAGACAAGGCTAGCAGTGCTGGAGGATCGGAGGGAACGTGGTGCGGTGTGTGGTGTGTTTATTATTTAAAAGTCTGAAAATTTGTGCAGTCTCTCCAACCATTGTGTTTTGAAATGAAATCTAAAATGTCAAGATGCTACAAAAACAGTGATTAGTACTTGATAAATAAAAATGATGGATAAAAGCTGATTGTGCTAGGATTGCATATAAGCCCAACAAGTTTGGTGACATTTTACTGTTGATTTGGAGTAAGCTCAATTTATCACCAGGCATTAAGAACAGGGCTTAAAAATACATGAGAAATTCACGATGAAACGGTGTAGAAGGGTACTGGACATAATTTAACCCGTTTTTGATCATTTTGAACTAACAGTATAGGCTGTAACTATTTTTGGTCACTGCACTGAATTATTTAATGTCTCTAATATTATATTTGCAATATAGTATTTTCAGATTACAAAGGATAATTGCACTAAATAGACAACACCATTTCTTTGCACAGAAAAGAGCCCTGTGATTTTGTGTGTGTGTGTGTGTGTGTGTGTGTGTGTGTGTGTGTGTGTGTGTGTGTGTGTGTGTGTGTGTGTGTGTGTGTGCGCGCGTGTGTGGATCTCTGTCTCATGCCGTTCCAGTGGCTGCAGCAGTCTGGTGTTCTGAGCCACCAGGGTGACATGCCTGGTGATTTTGCAGGTCATGGAAAAATGGGACATTTTTAGCTTCCAGGTGTTACAGATCTTTAAAACACAGGGGCCTTAATTATCATGTGGTGTTAAATCGTACTGCAGCCGACTTTAAAGCATGAACATCTATGCATGTGTAAAAAAACCTGCACATTGTAGTCTAGCGTTTCTAATTATCTCAGAACAAATAATGTCTACGCAATAATCTTATATGAGCACAATGTAGCTTTACCTCAGTGTTTATTTCTTCTGTAATTGCTTCAGGTTCCATATATACGGAGAGGCAGTGTGGTGTGGTCTAATTGCCCATTTCCTGTGTGCAGGAGTGCCCTGGCTGGTGCTGGCAGGGCAGTGGGACTGCCTGACTGCAGGCGATTCATGCTCCAGTGATGAGGTGTGCAGTCCACGACTACGCACTCTGCGTCAGTGTGTGGCAGGTGGGGGGAGCGTGAAGCTGGGGCCAGGGGCCCGGAACCACTGCGAGAACGCTGTAACTGCTCTGCTAGCCAGTCCTTTACACCGCTGCCAGTGTAAACGTGGCATGAAGAAGGAGAAGAACTGTCTCAGCATCTACTGGAGCCTCAAGCAGTCTGTTATACACGGTAAACACCAACACACACACACACACACACACACACACACAGGTCAAAACAAACGACGACAAAATCACTAATACACACAGAGTAAACCATGATGTGCCCAAAGCCACGTTACTGAGTAATTAAGTTCCAGCGTGTGTGTGTGTGTGTGTGTGTGTGTGTGGGTGCGTGTGTGTGTGTGTGTGTGTGTGTGTGTGTGTGCGGGTGCGTGGGTGCATTTGTAGGACTGAACCTTGTAGAGAGTTATCCATATGAGCCTGTGGAGCGAGGGTTTGATTATGTTCGACTGGCTTCCATCGCTGCAGGTATGTATTTTACACACAAACACACAAACACGCACATAGCTAATCAGTGCAAACATTTTTACCAACTAATACAGATCTGCAATCCTCTGTCAAGCCTGTTGCATCACATCAGCCTGCAATTAAATCCGCCTGTTCATTGTATTACAGGTTAATTTGCTGTATAAATATTCATGTTTCTCTAATTGCTTCTATAACATATGGCTGCATGCTTATCACACATTTGGGTTAATATGTTTCCTATGTGAGAAGTATATTTGTGATAATTAAACCTCTCACCTTATTATATATAAAAAAAATAAAAGCACAGTCTTCAGTCAGTGCTAAGAAATGTTTAGTGAAACTAATCTGAAAGGTAGCGTATGTAGTGGAGGGGACGCTATGGAGACGGTAAATCCCTACCTGCTGATGAACTCCGGAGAGTGTACAGAACGTTCACGAAGATGAAAAGAGAAAATAATGGGCTTAATGACACAAAACTGGAATATTTTCGGATATAGAAAAAGACACGATGAGCTGTACTGTATGTTTGGCTCCAAATGTCTCTTCACCTGCCAGTTAGCATCGTCTCTAATCTCCCTGCCTTTCAATGGCTACACTGACAAATGCTCAAAACACAGTTTAGTTAGAAACCGTGTTATTGCACGGCATGGGAGCTTAAATAAAAATGCCGGTTTGTCAGTCTTGGGTTGTAGGTGCTTAAGGCATGAGCTGAATTATATGGGCCTTGAGGGCAGAACATAATGAGATAGTTACTCATCAGCAACCACGCGCACAGACACACACACACACATTTTCTGAGACCTAGTAACGTCATATACAGTATGAAACGCTTCAAATGTAGTGGGAATGATGGGGAAGAGAAAAATTCATAGGACTGAAGGGCAGAGATTAATTGTCTGCCAGTAATGGTAGTGATTTCAATGCAGCCTATTCAATCATGAGTTTTAACGATTGCAGCTTTCAAACACTTAGCAAGCACACTCCATTTAGTTAAAAATTACTAATACATACACACATCAGTTTATGTGGAATGAGATGCTAATCTAGATAGATGACAACTGGAAATTGAGCTGTACCTTTCATACAGGGTCGTGGTGCCCCTGTCCGTACTTTGCTGATAAATTATTTTTTACAGAAACTTTAAATTCTGCTGATAATCACACAGTCAACCTATAGTCAGGCCGACATCACTCACTCTCACTAACTCATCATCTATACCACTTCATCTTGCATACAGGGTCACGGGGGGGGGAGGGGTTGAGGGGGCGGGGGGGGTTGAGCCTATCCCAGGAGACTTGAGACATACAGCTGGGTACAATCACATGATGCACACATACAGCACTCACACACTCATTATACAGGCACACCAGTTTTGGGAACACCAGTTAACCTAATCCGCATGTCTTTGGACTGTGGGAGGAAACCCGAGTACCCAGAGGAAACCCACGAAGCACGGGAACAGAGAGGTGCAAGGCCGGCATCAGTAAACTAGTATAATACATAAATAAGGTCAAATTATAAAAATGAAAAAAAAAAAAATGCAGGAGCATGAGAAAATAAGGCTTTGATTTGAAGATACTTGACATTTGCACAATAAGACTTTGCAGTGAGAAGAAGAAGCAGCCTGTTCTACACAGACAAGCTAATGAAGTGTAAACAGTAAACAGACCAACAACAGGGATAAAGCCAAGACTAGAACAAAAACAAAGGGCCTTGCAAAAAATATGCAAAAGCGCATGGATGAGGGAACATGCACAAGTTAACAGCACTGCACGCTTGTGAAACAGGCATTTTAGAGCCCATTATACCCGTGAAACAAGTACAGTTTTTGCAATACTGTACATCTTACGACACAACACACTCAGTTAAGGTGACAGAAATATTTACTATTGGGTTAACTGGGTCATTTAGCCAGCGTACGCCATGTGCTCATGACAGGATATGACCGGCTACGCTGAAATCAACAAACCGAAGAGTGAAAGATGGAAGAGGTTTAGAGAAAAGCTCGGCCTTACAGTAAAAGAGTGAAATATTTTCCCCCTGACAACATTGATCAACAGTTATTTCCCTGACTTTAACGTCAGTCTGACCTGTAAACATGCTGTTTTACCAGGCTTATTATTCAGTGAGAGACATTCCACACAGTAGCACACATTCTTCTTTGCACTGTACAGTTACAACCTCTGTTTGTTTGTGTGTGTGTGTCAATTAAGACTGGTACAAGGGATATTGGGTTGTGTCACAGCAGTAGTTTATGTGATGCTATGATGCAGACAGTGAGCTCCACAGACAGTACGAGTGCCTGTAGCAGGGTAATGAGTGCTGGTGTGAGGAAGCTCAGCAGTGTATTGATCAGTGGCCTACTCAGGAAGAAATCCAGTAATGACGGATGAAAATGAAATGCTGCCAAACCGCTCTCTGATTACAGTCCTCTCTGCACACAATGCAGCAGGGCTTCCTCTGTGACTGAACGAGAGAGAATGATAGAAAATGACTCGTGATTGTCATGGACGGATGTAGAGAGGCTCAGTCTCGTCTTTAATGCGCATATTAAAGCAAAAGAACAAACACAAAACAGCACTGAACTCAGAACTAGGTTTAGCGTTAGCATAACGTAGCGCGGCATAGAAACATGGCGACGCAGTTGTAAAATTAATAAAAGCAACACAGCAAAATCGCTGAATTTTGAACTTAAACAACCCCACCATTTAAGAAACCCAACCCCCCCCCAAAAAACGACGTACGTACGTAGCGTGGGATTACGAGGTCATCACCATGTGACTGCGCATAAAGCTGTGGCTGTCCACATGACGTCCACTTGCCCTTCTGGTGCGTGACTGACGGTAAAGAGAAGACGACGATGGAAAAAAAAAAGAAAGGGATACAAAAGGGCTTTCCAATTTGAAATAATGAATCCTATACAGAGCACTTTATAGAGGAAATGCCCATAGCAGTCATTTAGAGGGTTGTTCAAACTGAAGTGATGAAAAGCATTAAATTTAAAGGGTTGTTAAGTTTAAAATGAGAGAGAGAGAGAAAACGGATTGCTTGAAATATTCGCCATGCTCTGAAATGCTAACGGGCCTTGCCAACCGGGAGAGAGACAAGTCATACACGACACACATACACACAGCATGCATGACAGTGTTTAAATGTTCTGTCTCCTTTATTAACAGCATAGACAGAGCATTTAAGTTTTGAGGCAAACACCATGTGTCACATACATCTGTTACATTAAACAACAAAGGTAATTAATAAGTTCTGGTTAAGCCAACCTAGGAACACTTTACGTCCAAGATGAAGAAAATGGCCACAGGAACAGAAGGTAGAGTCGATGATTTAAAAAGTCCTTTGTTTTGGTACTACACATTATCACATGGTCCATCCTGACAATCCTGATTTGGCCGTGACTTCATTAAGACCCTTTTGTCTCTAAACAAAAAAAATGTAGATTTACCACGGTACGCGTAATGCACAGTAAGTGTTCAAAGTGTGCACCTCTTCGCTGTACACAGTCTTCATTTCGTTTATTCTCAAACATATCCCTGAACAAAGGTTTGCTGCAGATTCCTGCAAAAAGAGACAATTTGCTCGCGGAATGCTCTACCGGAAAGGCGAAAGTCATAACAATAGACAAGATGACTGTGTTACTTTTGCCATCTTATAACATCCCCTATGAACTCTTCTGCCACCTTTTTCAAACTTGGTCCTCATTCACGGAAATAATACTCAACTACTGTATGTACAATATTTCTGTCTTCGAGAAACCCATTTCCAACAACTGCACAGCACAACTTCCTTTTCACTGCTGGGAACACGTGCGACTGGAGCAATGCCCACATGTGCATTCGAGGTGCAAAGTTTCAGTACTGTATATTTTGCCGAATGCCCTATAAAACCATGAAACTCAAAATGATGGGTTAGGTTCCACTCCTATCAGCCAGGAAAATGAGTCTGAGATATGAGAATGGGATAGAACGAGCACAGGATTATCCAAACTTCACAAACGTGACAGCCAAAGACATTTTTTTCTCTTCTAATTTTTAAAAGACTTGTTTTAGTGATTTTACTTTAGTGCCCACCATAGATCTGGTCTTCTGCTGTGATAGCCCATCCAAATCCAAGTGGGTTTGATGTTTTCTTTCTCACCATGTGTGTAGTGATTATTTGAATTACTGCATCTTTCCTGTTGGCTTGAACCAATCTGCCCATTTTCCTCCAACCTCCCTTGTCAAGACAGAACTGTTACTCACTTGATGTCTTGATGTTTTTTGTTTCACACCATTCTGTGTAAATGAAATTGTTGTGCATGAAATTCCCAGGAGATCAGCAGTGATAGAAATATTCCAACTAGCCCATCTGGCAGCAGCAATCATGGCACAGTCACATCAATGAGATTTCCCCCCCATTCTGATGGTTGATTTGAACAATACCTAAATCTGCTTGATTTTATACACTGCACTGCTGCCACACTATATGTCAATATACAGTATAGACCAAAAGTTTGGACACACCTTCTCATTCAAAGAGGTTGAATTTGTATTATGACAAGAAAAAAGCAGCTAAGTAAAGAAAAAAAAAACGAGTGGCCATCATTACTTTAAGAAATGAAGGTCAGTCAGTCCGAAAAATTGGGAAATCTTTGAAAGTGTCCCCAAGTGCAGTCACAAAAACCATCAAGCGCTACAAAGAAACTGGCTCACATGCGGACCATCCCAGGAAAGGAAGACCAAGAGTCACCTCTGCTGCCGAGGACAAGTTCATCCGAGTCACCAGCCTCAGAAATCGCAGGTTAACAGCAGCTCAGATCAGAGAGCAGGTCAATGCCACACAGAGTTCTAGCAGCAGACACATCTCTAGAACAACTGTTAAGAGGAGACTGTGTGAATCAGGCCTTCATGTAGAATATCTGCTAGGAAACCACTGCTAAGGACAGGCAACAAGCAGAAGAGACTTGATTGGGCTAAAGAACACAATAAAGAACACAATAAAGAAAACTCCTTGAATGAAAAGGTGTGTCCAAACTTTGTCTGTACTGTATATTTTAATAATGAAAAAAAAAATTAATTAAAGCAACTAAACATTTGCAAATAAAAATTATTTTCTGTGTCTTTCCCTTATACTATGTTTGAGTATTCATGGAAAGACTAATTATAAAATTTACTATTGACAAGTCAAGTCAGAACCCATAAAGACTTAACTTCCGAGGCAAGTCTGAAATCTACTTTTATGCAACATACGAGTGATTTTGATTCGAGATGCAAACTCGGGAACCCATTTTAGTAGACATGTAGGTTAGTCGTATTAAACAGCTAAACTAGCTCAAATAAACAGCTAAAATAGCTGTAAATATTTTGAGGGTTTTTCTGTTTTATCACTATTTAAGGTCAAATGTCATTTGCAAATTGTATTTATTTGCTTTTACAAACATACAAAATTAATCTAACATCAGCCCCTAAATGAAAATGTGCGGGCAGATATTTGTTCCTGTTCTTCATTAATATATTCCAATACTTTCACTTGGTTCCATGAGTTTATGAGGTGATATTGTGAAGGATCTAGCATTTGGAGGGAGTCCTGCATAGTAAAGGTAGATTTCATGTTGAAAGATAGAAATAATGTCTGAAGAAGAAGAAGACGAAATGGATCGGGGAGATGAAATGGTTTAAAGGATAGCAAGAAGATGAAGAAGACTAAGCAAGCAGATGGGAGAAAAATGATTCAAGGGAGAATGATAAGAAGAGCTCAATAGTGGTAATGCTAGCAGTCTGTCTCAATTGTCTACATTAGTCTGCTGTGAAAAATGAAGCAGCAGCAGAAGCAGTCTCAGCTGGGACGTTCTTCCTGATACAGAGACCAGACTCATTCAACTTTTATCCCTGCTCATGTTCTATTCACTAGCAGCACACAGGCCATGGAGGACTGACACCCTCTTATAGTTAACCACATCCTATATTCATAAACAGTGTGTGAGGGGATTTGAGATGGGTGTTATTTTCTAGTGTGGGTATGAATCAATCTCTCTCTCTCTCGAATTCACTCCCATCATTTCTCTACAACGTCTACATTATAACACAAAACAATACTATTAAATCCATAATGATTTGATACACTTTAGTTCACTACTGATCTGATCTGATTCAGTTCAGCAAGAATATGATTTGATTTAGTCCACATTTACAGTAGTTCCACCATGAGAAAGTTCACATAAGAGGAGTTTACTCTTTCTCTCTCTCTCTCTCTCTCTCTCCATTATAAGTATCTGTGAAAAAAAATTGTGAGCCGGTGTATAAAAGGATTTTGAATGTATGTGCAAAAAAGGACTGCTACACTTTCACTCAGGGAAGTGAGGTACCACACCATGTAGCACTATACTCTGGATTGCACTTTCAACAAACCTCACTGAGGCTATAAAGCCAGAGGAGAAAGGCTTGTAAAAGACTGGGCATCTTCACCTCAGTGATTTACCTGACCTTGCCATTCTGACTGCAGCAGGCTCATGTCTGCAGTGAGAAAGTGTTTTTGATATTGATGCATCCACAAAGAGCACCTGGACAGAAAAGGCTGCAGAGAAATGCCTCCTGCCTCTGCAAAGCTTGTTCATAAGTCATCAACCATGTGACTCACTTCCTGCAAAAAGTATATACCACAATGCCAGACACCTGAAAAACACTCATGAGTTCTGTCATCTACAGACTACAAATAAGCCTCTCAAATGTTTTACTTCTCAAAAAATAATAAATTGTGTAAGTTTTCTTGCATTTGTCCAAAGGTTTATACAATGATCAACCATAACACCTGCTTAATATCATGAACATCCAAGACAGCTTTGACCCATTAAGGCATGGACACCAAAAGACCTCTGAAGGTGTGCTGTTGTGTCTATTATGTTGACACATTGAAAGCTTTGTCATGTTCTTCAAACCATTCCTGAACAGTCTTTGCAGCGTGACAGGGTGCATGATCCTGCTGAAAGAGGTCAATGCCATTAGGGATTACTGTTGTTGCCTTGAAGGGGTGTAATTGATTTGCAGAACATATAACATCCATATGAATAACAGGAAGGACGGTTTTGCCTCAGAACACTACCTAGAGCATCACACTGCCTCTGCCGGCTTGCCTTCTTCCCATAGTACGTCCTGGTGCCATCTCTTGCCCAGGTGGATAACACTCTCCCGGTCATCACCCATGGTCTAGTTCTGATGCTTAAATGCCAATTGTAGGCACTTTTAGCAGTGGACAGTTACACCTGTCTGTGGCTATACAGACCAAAACGCAGCAAACTGTAATGCACTGTGGGTTTTGACATCTTTCTTATCATAGCCAGTATTAACTTTTTCAGTAATTTGTGCTATGGTTGCTTTTATGTGGGATTCTTATTGGATCACGTGGGCTAGTCTTCACTCCCCACATGCATCAGTGAGCCTTGGGCACCACTGACTTTTTGTTGTTCTTGGAGCACTTTTGGTAGATAGTAATCACCACTGCATACCAGGAAACACTCACAAGACAACAAATCAAGTGATTTTTACCCTCCTGCCTAATATATCCCTTGACATGTGGCATTTTAATAATAATAAATGTTTTTCACTTTACTTGTCAATGGTTTTGATGATGTGTGTGTATTTTAAGAATGCTCTAGACTTTTAGATACAGTTTAATCAAAATAATTGTATTTATTGTGTTATAGTGATATGACAGTAAATTTAAGAATTTCACTGTGCAGTAATGTATATGTGACAAATAAAGGCTGAACTGAACTTAACTAAGCAGATTTGTGTTTTTTTTTCAGCACTGGACAGTTCCTTCTGACTTGTGAAACTAAATGGAATACTGTACTGTATGGAATCAGTTATCAGTTTAGCTTTACTAAAAAAAAATTTTTTTTAAATCCAAAAAAGTTTTCAAATGGCAGCCTGAGCCTCATAGTCCTTTATGTTCTCATTTTGGTGGTTGACATTTTCTCTACTGATGTTGCACACTTAATGCTGATGAACAAGTTCAATTTGTTAGACAGAGACATTTTAAGACACATTTTTCCATGCGACAATCTGCTTTCACTAACTCCATCAACTATGATTCATCATAGGTGTTTTATTTGGTAAAGAAAACAGTGCAGAGTCAACTTCAGTTTATATCTTGCCACTTTTCATAAATAAAACATGGTTGTAAGCACTCTTTCAAACCCTCGTGTGAGTAGTGAGAGCTTGTGCACACACAACCTCACTTCCATGTTTCATAAATAAGCCATATGATTGATGCCTCTACTTCTCCTTCCTCACCCTTGTTCTGCAGAGTCTGACGCAGGTATGGCGACGGTGAATCACTGTCTGGATGCGGCTAAAGCCTGCAATGTGGATGATACGTGCCAGAAGCTGCGTACAGAGTATGTGTCAGCCTGCATCGCCCCAACAGGGAAAGCAGGATCTTGTAACCGTGCACGGTGCAACAAAGCTCTGAGGAAGTTCTTTGACCGTGTGCCACCCGACTACACACATGAGTTGCTGTTCTGTCCGTGCTCAGACACAGCATGTTCTGAGCGCAGACGCCAAACTATTGTCCCTGCATGCTCATATGAGGAAAGAGAAAAACCCAACTGTCTGGCTCAGCTCAGCGCGTGCGAGGATGACCTTGTGTGCAAGTGAGTATGCGATCCATTTGAAACTAAGATCGCTTTCATTTTTTCTCAAACAGTGATGGATGATTCATAGGTTAAACATTTATAATATTATTTTTAAAAGGTGTCGAGCAAACCCTAGGTAGGATGGTATGTACTGTAATGGTTGTGGATATAGTCTACAGGCATAAAATTTTTTGATGTGCTGTTTGACATACTATTTAGCAGTCCCACAGCCCCAGTTTCAGTTAAGGGAAGTGGTGTAGCAAATAAACATCCTGCTTATTGCTTTTCAGCCATTTTGTGATATGGAGCTGTTGAAGTAGATGTGGTACTTGGCTAGTAAATTAGAGTGGGGCAAAGAGGGAGTACACTGACAGCAAAAGTCACTTCTCAAGCCTCTCTGTGGAGTTAAAAATGAGAGCTCAGCTCCCTTTCCCTCTCTCTCACACACAAACTGTTCATGTCACAAACACAAACTCTTTCATCCATCTCTCCTGTTGATCACAATCCTACCACTCCCAGCTGCTGGCACTTACTGCCACAACGTCTTATTACCATACGCAATCAGGACTTATTGACAACCCCTTAAATCAATCGGCTGATTCCAGATCTCTGAGTGGTTAAATGTCTGGAAGTCATGGCAGCACTCCAGCAGTGACTTTTTTGAACGCCTGCCATGCGGCTGATGACAAAGCGGAGACCTAACAAATCAAAATGTCTGTGTATGCAAGTAGCGAGAGAGAGAGAGAGAGAGAGAAACACAGAGTGGTTAAGTTACAGAACAATAGGCTGTGTCAGTCTTGACACACTTCAGCCACCTTTGGTTCTGCCATGGCATCTTTTTTTTTCAACAGATTGTGTGTGATAGAAAAGAAAAAGCCAGCGTGTCTCCTTTTATGTGGTTAACTGATATATACTGTATATCTTTTGTTTGTTTGTTTTTTAGATAAAAATATCTGCTTTGTCATTTCCGCATGTTTTTTTGTGTCTTCTTATTTGGGGAATGTTGATGCCAATTTGAGCCTGATGTGACCCAAACTATCTCCATCTACCTTACTCAAACGTGGGAAGTGTGCGTGTCTGTGTGATAGAGGAATGTGCTGGCTGGCTGGATGATGGATGTGTTGTTATGATTCCCCCAGATCTCGTTGGGCCCAGTTCAAGCATGACTGCCAGCCCTCAGAGCACACTGCCAGCGGCTGCCAACAAGAGAACTATGGAGCCTGCCTCATTGCCTACACTGGTCTGATAGGTGAGAATGTTAAATTTGAAGAGGCATTCGTTTAAATACAACAAATGGAAAGATTCTTCACTTTGAAGGATATTCATTGACTTTAGCTTGGTGACCATTGAGCATACAGTATATGGTTTATTGTGACGATATGGCCGAGAAAGTGGAAAAGGCAGTGATGTAGAGAAAGAGATGGAGGGAAAGGTAGAGAAGAGACAACTGGCCTAGTTCTTTAGCATTAAAGCAGTACGTTGTTAGGTGTGCTGTGCAGATGTTACACTTTTGTGTTCTGGGACAAAAGAAATCGATGTCTTTAAACAAGTCCATCTCAGGCCACAAAAGCACCAAAGTGCAGCATTTCTACTTTCTCCCGTTTGAGCTACAGCCAAGTCTCTCTCTCTCTCTCTCTACACAGACAATGAGTATGACAGCAGCATTTTTAATCCCTATAGAAAAAAAAATGCTTGCACACATCTTCCACAGCTAGAAATGTCTAGAAAAAAATCTCTAGTTGACATCCATGCACACAATTCACAATGGATAGCAGAAAAACACATATATAATCTCTCTTTCCATCTCTCTCAGTCTCTCACCCACACACATAGTATAAAAGTGTGAACATAAAGATTTTCTGAACCTTTCAGCACCCCCACAGCTGTGATGCGGGAGTAGTAGAAAAAATTACTGTTTAACAATGTGTGAAATCATAGCAACCTGCAACCAAGCGACTACATAGATGCTTGCACACAGTGTTCTGGAACACTGCAGACCACAGAACTGAATATTCTGACTAAGAAGAACCAGTTTTGCTTTGATATGTACTTTCTGACTTTTTTTCCCCCAGGAACCACCATCACCCCAAACTACTTGGATAACTCCACGTCTAACGTGGGGCCGTGGTGTTCGTGTGCAGCCAGTGGGAATCACAGGGAGCTGTGCTACGACTTCCTTAGCCATTTCCATGACAACACCTGTCTAAGTGAGTCCCTTCTATGTGAGCATAATGAACTAATTACGGTGTAACGAAATCACTAAACATATAGAGTCAAACAAGAAGTTTGATTTTACTGATTGTCTTCGCTAAGAACCAATTAAGCATAATGAGTCACTGAGACAGTTTACTGGCCCTTTCTTGTTTTGTGAAGTATTGAGTCCAAGTATGGACTGACAGAGATGTACATAGCACGCTTTTAAAAAAGGCAAAATCAACAGGGAGACATCGGCATCAGCGATGCAGCTGCGACTTGATTTCGTCCCTCAAGAATAAGGGCTACGATTTTGGTTGTTCATTCTTTGCTCCAATGATTGTGATTTAGCTAAGAATATCAACTAGACCTGCATTCTACAAGACCCCCGTAACAACCAGTCGAAAACCATGAAGTTCCCACTGTGTCCTAAAAATAACGGAGAAGTGGGAAAATGTGCAGACTACCTTCTTAGCACGTCAGGTCAGGTTTTCAATCCGTCTATCATGTCACTAACTTCTTATCACACGTACTGTATGATCACGCAGTCACCAGGTCAAAAAAAGATTGAACTGTCTGTGTGATCAGATCGCACCACACACTTACACTGCATTACGTAGGCTGATATAAATACCGCGGTGCTTCTCACCACATAGTGATGGTGTGAGGAATTGGATCCAGTATTTGTACTAAATTCTAGTGACATCCCAGTGACAACTCAGTCGGGATGCCATGCAGACTTCTTATCTGCTAGTTACACTGCCAACTGGTCAATACCGTCGTTACCACAGCCTTATTAAGTTCTTCCCGCATCTTGCTTCGACTTTGTCCTTAAACATGTCCAAAAAAACATGCCAGCTCCACATACAGTAAATGGAGACAATACTACCCTGTACAGGTTTCTACTGCATTCCTGCCAAGTTGTACAAATTCTTCCTGGTTCTCCCGATTTTATTATGGACACACTGTAGTGGGAACATGGCTCAATGTTACAGGGGGCAATGCTTGAAAAGCCAACAGAAGTGTCACCCTATAATCCTGAGTGTTTACAGCCGAAGGCTGTACAGTATAATTGAGCCTGCTGTCTAAGCGGGAAGGATGGAACTGTTTTTCACTCCCTCTGTTGCAACACCAGCTGATCACAGACGTCTATCTGTTCATGTAAGCAGATGCATGGTTGCACTTATGTTGCCATGTGAGCAACAGATTTAGATCTCTCAGGGGATGCACTTGTTAGCCCTTTTGCCGGGGTGTCATCTGTCATGTGATTACAGGAAACCTACCTATTAAATCCTAAGTATATGTACAGTACAGTATGTTGTTTAACTATAACCCAGCTGGGGGATTTATTCATTCCATTTTTCTTTGGTTGCTGCCTTATTCTGGTCATGACCTGAGTGTAAAATGTATGTGTTAGGTTATTGTGACATTCCTGCAATTAAAATAAACCAAATGTTGGCGTCCTACATCACTGCCCGCAGCAATTGGGAGTGTTGCATAAAAGAAAAGGAATATAAATACAAGACAACAGAAACAGTGTTAAGTCCTTCTTAAAGTAAATCCTTTCACTTTGTCCTCGCTGAAATTTAGTCCTAGGCAATTCCCACTGTCATAGGGTTCTCTCCCCCATCAATCAAACTTACACTATTCTGTTGCTCTGCTCGGAGAGAAGACAATAAAATGCCAATAAATCCGAACCTTTTGACAACAAAGAGTTACACATATTAATCTGAATCATGTGTTAGCTGTATAGATTTTACTCGCGTGACCCGTTTACAACGTGAACACACTTTTCTGAAGCTTACTCCAAACTTCATAATCAGTTCAGAAAACTATTGTTAGGGTTAGACATCTCTGTCCTTGCAGTGACGAGGCATTTTTCACGTGGTAGCCGTGGCTCACAGCTCAGCGGCATGAAACCGTGTAGCTTGGCTGCTTGCAGTAGTGCTAACTCACAGGCAATGGTGAGAAGTGATCACGGAGTCCAATAGCAGCACTCAGAGTTCCTGTTCTCCAGCAAGACTCTATTTCTGACATGTCTGCTACTGTATTTTAATTGCTCTAGGTGCACACTTCACTGCTCTCTCTCTCTCTCTCACACGTACACACACACACACACACACACATTGTCAGAGGCTCTGGCTTGTGAGAGAGTGAGTGTGTATTGGTTTAAGTCTAAGCGCTGACTCTGATGTCTCAGTAATTGCGCGTAATTTGGCTCCCTGCAGTAAAACTAATGGTGCAAAGAGTCAGAGAGTTGCAAAGAGGAGAAAAGCAAAGATCAGCTCAGAAAGCAGCTGAGAGGTTTTTTTTTTTAGAGTGAGACTGAACCTTAATACCCAGCTTCTCTAGAGGCATGCATGCAAGTTAACGGACGATCATCATCATCATCATCATCATCATCATCGATGTAACATTATCACTCTGGCCGTTGAGACTATTACTGTACATCTAAATGATGAGATAATAACAATGTGATTTCTATATGAACTGATTCCAGTTCACTGTTTTCCATATGATACCTCGCAGCTCATTCTTTATGTCATCTTTAAGCATTGGAATTGTGTGTGTAAAGTGTGCACATGCACAAAGTCTTATATTTGGAAGGATATATCCAAAACACCAGTTTTCTAAGACACTGTCTGACACATTTTTTCTAATGCAAGAACAGAACATTTGGGTGTACCAGACGCTGTTTGCATCCAATTTAGTCATCTCAGATTCCCATCCTGCAGCTTTGCATGTTACTATCAAACCATAACCACCAGCATTAGAGCTTGAGTCCTAACTACAGGCTATAATACCTCACCTAAATGTAGCTGTAGCGGCGATAGTTAAGCTGAACACTGGATATATGGTCTCATCGGGACAGTGCTGTATTTACGGCGCTTGGCTAACATTGCTACACAATATCGGCAATGTTCTGATCCTGTCAAGTATACACACTGTTTTTTTTTTGTTTGTTTTTTATCTTTAACGAAGTGAATAAGTGTCCTATACGGTCAATTACTGCATATTGTCACCTCTGTGTAAACAGACAGCTAAAAACACTAAGCTGTCGGAAATAAGCTGCGTGTTCGTGATTTATTCCAATAGAAAAATAAAAAATATTGAATGAGATCTCTATTTTTCCAGAACAGCTGAGCACATCCTTTGATTTAGAATCCAGTAATGTTTTATTCACTACTGGCTCAATTTAACATTTCACACTCGCCTGTCAGATCACACATACTGCATTCCCTTGCCGAACACTAGGATGTGCAGCTATTTACTTAATAAAGTAATACGACCACAAATGATGAACCTTTTTTAATTTTTTTTCTTTGCGTAAAGGTGAAAACCCTCGGTATCGCTGAGCTCTCACACGTGCAACGTTGTGCAACGGAGGATTTCGCTATGCTAGTAATCATTTTCATTTTGATGGGACAAAACACTCCAGAGTGCTTATTCATTTCAATTCTCCTCTCACTCAACCTCCTGATTCCACTCACAACATTCCTTCTTCTTCTTCTTTTTTTTTATTGAGGAGCACAGCTCATTTATGAAATCAGGGAGTGCTGTGATGAGTAAATATCTACAGAGGCTCCTGCAGTCAGTGTATGAACCACTGCGAGTTATGCATTATGCCACGAGTCCATGTAATACGTTTTCTCTTCTCAGTGGCCATCTTGGCAGCATTCCCAGGCACTTACGTTCAGTCTGATGTCTGCTTGAATGGGGACACTCAAACTGTATACTAGAAACAGATCTCATGATGATTCAAATACGGATTTGAAATCTGGCAAAAATGGCATACAGTTAAATTACTGCATGTGCCATAGTGATAATGTCTTTATATGCTCCGTCCTTAATTATGATAACTATCTAAAGACCATGCAGGTTCAGCCGTACAAGTGCTAGGTCTGTAGGTCTGGACGACGTGCATGTGCATGAGAAATTTGTCCTCGCAAGCTACAGTACCGCCAAACTCAGTCGTTCACTGCTGTGCGATATTGCATGTTACTGTAAATGTGATTCCTGCTATGAAGCTATGATTTATTGTAGATGAAGTTAGTATGGCAACATTCAGACAGAACCCAGTGATAAATACCTATCCACACAGGACATTCTGTACAAGTGAGACCACTTTCTCTACTTATTATTGATCTGTTTTTCATTGACTGTGCTCTGTGTGGTGAATGCTTTTCTTGGAAAACAGTACCTTGACTGCATTCTGAGCCTGTTCAGAAGGGCTTGACGAAGAAACGCGGGCTAAACAGAGAGCTTAGCAAAGCAAGACGAGATCTAAAGCCCTGACCATGTTTTCTCTCTCTCACTCTCTCTTTCTTTTTATATTCCTCAAAACAGAAAACGCAATTCTTGCTTTTGGCAACGACACTGATTACAAATCAACAGCTAACCAGCCAGGAGCAGCTAATCCAAAGACCAACACGCCTAATCATCTGGCTACCAGTACCATAACCACTACCACCATCGCAATTCATGTGGAAAGCCAGCAGAACATCTTCCACCCTCAAATACCCACCCAGGTAAACTAACTAACCGTCTATCACCAAAAGATTCTGTGCTTCTGTGTCTCTATGTACGAGTATGTGCTTGAGGTTTATGTAGGTCAATTCCTGCTGCGCAATTTACTCTACTGATGCAAGATACGTGACCAGAGGGTAAAAGAGTGGGCGTGATAATTTAAAGAAGGTATACAAAAAAAAATAAAAAATGAGAAGAGACAAGGCAAACAGAATGTCAGGACAAACAAAAATGACACGAGCAGACATGCAAACTCTTCTGCATCATAGAGCTAAATGCCTTCCTCCCTCCCATTTTTATTTAGTCTCTGTCCCTTTTTCTCTCACACAGATGAACGAGAGAGAGCGACTATTGATTGACTCTACCCTTCCATTACCTGACGTGTATGGTAGCAGCCCTGAATGCACTGACCTGGCAGTGACGGCTTTTCTCACCCCCATCCTCTTGCTGGCTCTTCATTTCTAGACTTGAGCCAGCCAATCACAGCTCAGCACAACGAAGCTGGGTTGGGACAGTGTGTAAGGATTTTCATCAAACTCCTCTGGTGTGCAAACAGATGAATGAATATAAGAGCACAAAAGAGAGAACTATCCAAAAAGGCTACGTTTCCAGCCCACAATGTGAAGTAGTGATTTATTTTATGAGCACAGTTCGACTGACACTTGAGACTGAACTGGAGTAAAGAGTGTGTGTGTGTGCGCGCGCGTGTATGCGTGTATATCTGCGTATGTCTATGTATAAAACTTTCTATGAAGGCCTGTGTAAAAAAAAAAAAAAAAGAGAGAGAAAAAGAAAAAAGAACACACTTTAAAGTGCAAAAACTATTGAAATCAGTTTGTGGCTTATCATATAGTCCCTAATCATTCTTATTTTAATACCTGTTTTTTCCGATATAGTGAGTTTGGTACAACTGTATTGATGAATCAGGTCAGGTCTGCAGCATGCATAAGGGACAAAGCACAGTGATGAGTGTCTTGTTCGAGAGCTGTAATCATACACTAGTGTTTGTGATAATGATGATGATGATGATGATGACGCTTTACAGGAAGACACTTCATCCTGAAGGAATTGCAGGGATGTTTAAATAATATGATGTACTTTATTTTTGTAATGTGTTGAAAATATTCATATCCCACTGGCGATATCCTCTCTCGTTACAGTCATGATTTCTGTCTTCAGTGACGTCTGCAAATTCCACACCTTTGCGTTAACCTGAGACTTAATGAACTGCCATGTGTTCGAACTTTTCCGTGAATTATACGTGAGAAAATCACTTTTCTTTGAAACAATTGCTTTATAGACCACACATGCTTAAACATAAATCTAACACAAAAGTTTTACACTGAACTGCCAGTTTCTTCTATAAACCCACCTCCCCATCTTCACATCGATGAAACCTTTGACCAAGCTTTATGTCATGTGACTGTAATGTATAGTATAAATCAATCAGAACAGCACCAGCTACAGTCCAGTTATGCATTGAGCGGAATGCGCAAATGTGTGATCAATGGCGTTATTGTTGTTGCTGGAGAGGCATGTAAAGATGTCTTTCTAGTCCTGGGCTTCTCAGGCACAAGTGATTTATAGAAAATCTCCAAGTGATTAGAGACCCCGCGGACAAAAACACAGTGCCGATCAAATGAGAATGGTGCAAGCGAACTCGCATGCCACAGCCAGAATCCAAAACTGGTGTGTGATCTCCAACACGTCCATTTACCAGCTCCAATTGTCTACGATCAGCAGCAGAGGGGATAAAGGCACATCTCAACTCAAGACACATGGACTTGACAAATGAATCCAGGCTCCTTTTGCATCATGATGGATGATCATCGATTTTCAACTGAGCTTCTTGTGTAGTGTGACTACACAAATCTACGCAGATGATGTTCAATTAAGATCTTAATAGCACCTGATCAGCACGGCGTTCGCTGTGCAACTCCACCCCTTTCACAGTTCCATGCTCAGAAAGATATTTTCACTAGAGTAATGTTTCGGATAAAACAGCTCATGTTGTTCTTGAACGGCTCCAGGAATATGAGAGCAAATTGTTATTGCTTCAGTGGCCTACACAATCCCCAGACCGCAACGGCAAAACTGAGGCGCCACACACTACTAGGTACTTAATAATCTGGCAACACGGTGGCATTGAAGAAGGCTAAAAAAAAGCCTACAGGAATTAGTCACACCACTACTAGTCACAAACATATCTGACATGGCAGCATCACTTCGATCAGCTTTTGGATGTCATTATCCACTTTTACACAATGGCAAACCACAAGCAATTAAAACACTGATATTTAGCTGCATGGACTCCAGGAGGCAGTGCCTGTGGAAATCTAAAGACCGATGCAAAAAATGAAGCACAGTTCAACAAAGTGAAACCTTCTGTGTATTTAATATGCAGGAACCTATTTAATTTTTTTATTTTTTTTTGCTTGCTTGCTTTCAAAATCTATTGACCAATCATCTTCGCGGGACACAAAGAAGGACACAGCGATGGCAAGTGGGCAGGGTTTGTTTAAATCAACTGTAATTTCGTGACGAATAAAGCTGTCATATGAAGATGTACACATTGCATCAAGCGTCTTTTTGAAATTGACTTTTATAATTCTGCATGCACTATGAGGAAACACACACCAGAAGAAGAATTTATGGGCAACACAGATTTTGTTGTTGTTATTGTTGCTATTGTAGTCTAACCTTTTCATAGCCTCATGTCTGTTGCTGGGCTAATTGTGACTCCAGGCTATGGGTCAGCAAACACTGCTACACTTCAGTTTTGGTCAACAACAAACAAGGGATGAGCATTTAAAAAACACATACAGTACACACTACTACACCGCTCTGAAGCCTTCATAACAAATATCTATATATATATATATATTATTTCCTTAAATATATATACATGCTTGATTTCCAAATTTGGCCTGCAGGTCCATATATATACCAAACCCTGATCAGTTGATAATCATGTTCCAGACGTGCATTCAGAAGCTCTTTTTTTTTTATTTTTTTTTCCTTCAAGGAGGCACGGTGAAACATCTTTTGCACACTTTAAAGATAAATGTTTCCAATCTCCATTAGCAGGATAAGACTGATATTTACTTTTGACAGCATTTCAAGGCAGAACTGCACATACTGTATCTTTTTCAGATAAAGAAAAGCAAATACTTCTGTCCAAACATCAAGCAGCACAGCCGCTCTGACTGAAAAAAATATACTGCCGGCTTTATAGCTGGACTTATGTAACCGAACGGCAAGTGTGAAATTAAAAACTTCCTTTTGTCCCAGAGACAAACAGAAAAGCTGGCAATGAAGCGAGAAATGTAATCAGTAACAACGACTGCCCTATTTTAAGTATCCAGTCCCGGAATAACAAGATACAGATTACACAATGTGAATAGCTGTGATTGCATGGAGGAACCTGGGGGGAAAAGCCTTAATAACAAGCCTGCCATTAAGTAGCTATTTCAAACCCATATTTTCAATTGTACACTAAAAAGCTTATAGTCTCTTAGTAAGACCACCTCACCTGACCCTCACTTAGTTATTACGTTACCGGTTGCATAACTCCGCTAATTAATTATATATCAGGGCGGGCCAAAAGTAGGGTTACAGTTACTGTAACACTTTAACATTTTTTCTTTATTAGAAATTTAGACTTTTATTTACATATATTATAATTACATATTAGACATTTTACATTGAACATTTAATCTCTCAAGTGCTCAAAGAGTCCACCTTCTTGATAATAATAATTTTAATATCTAAAACGTAATTGTGAAGGTGAAGCAGATAATGAAGTAACTGTAACCCTACTTTTGGCACACCATGCATACACACACACACACATTCATACACACACATGCAAGTGCAAGTGATCAAGTTTTTTCACTGCAGTCCTTTAATTATTACTAATCACTTACTGAAACAGAAATATTACTATATTAAATTAAGTAACGATTTTGGAATTAATATTCATTTACTCTGGTGACAAAGCATAACAAAATTAGGACAATGTATGATATAGATAACACATTTGTTCAAGCTTTATGGTTTTGTCAGCAGGGTAATTTAACATTAATGATAACATTAACATTAAAGATAATAAATCGTTACACTTTAGCTAACTTAGTAGTTTATTACACTGATTAGTGCTACAGTGACAGCACTTAATTACTTTTTGCTGAGCCAGTAATTATTTAAGCAATGTATATCTAAGAAACCATGGTAAAGTGTTACAGCTTTTCTTGTTATAATAGATACCCGTGTTTAAAGTTACCAGTTCGCAAGTTTTAAGCAGGAAAAATGTATGATTTGAGGGGAGTGGTGGCTTAGGAAGCTAAGGCTCTAGGTTGTTGATTTGGGGATCAGAGGATCCGGGCTCGAGCCCTGCAGTCAGAGTCCGCTGTGGAGACCCCTTAATGCGAGCAGCTGAAAGAAAGATAAAAAAAAATTGTTTTCATGTATTTGTATACAGCAAGCTGTGCTTTGAATCTTGAGTTAACAACAATTCATTTGGATACTATACTTCCGACTTGCACTTTATATATCTTAATTGACTGTCTTGTAGGATAGTATTGACACCGATTGAACATTTTACCCTGAATGGAAACAACTAATTTCTGTGTTTGCCAGAACAACCTCTATAGGGAAAAAAAAAAACTGCTACAGTACTTATAAAATAAAACTCTAAATGTTTGAAGCACATTTCATTACACTGCATTTTTACAACGGTTACACTAAGAGCTGAAAGCACATCACCAGCATGTTTTTGAGCTGTCATGGGGTGAACATTATGTTGCTTATTATTTTACACCTTTTAATAACAAAAAAAGTACAGGATTTTGTATCTGGGACAGTTATAGACGCTAGACACCATTAAAATTGCTCCCTGGAAAAGTTCTAAGATGGTGATGAAAAAAAAGAGGTTCATTTCATTCCCTGCTCGCAAAGTTTAAATATACTTATATACTGTACACTCATTTCCTAGCTAAAGTAAACTACTGTGTGATCTATAAACTACTATAGATCACGCATTGTTCAAGTCACTCTTCTTTACAAGAACTACCCTTCAAAAGTGTCAACACTTAAAACTAGACTGGAATTAATTATTCTGACTAAGCATAAAAGCTAACAAGCGAAGTAAACAGATGAAATGTTCCACACACACTGAGCTATTAATTCTTTTTAACTGCTGCACAATAGTTACTTTTCCTGGCTGAGTAATAAGGCAATGACTTGTAGAATTGAACATTATGTCCCTTTTCCTTCAATCCCAAAATAGTCCCGAAGGGCAATTTTTAGAGCTGGAGAGTCTGAGACAATCAATAAGTCCAATCGATATTTAAACTGGAAGTCCTTAATAGTTGAGTTACTCGAGTGTTTAAGTTGATTTTTCAGGCTACCCATTCAGATGAATAAAGTTTTCTAATGTTTAGTACGTGCCTTTAAGGTTGATAGATTTCTCTAGAGTAGAAGAGTCAGTTTTATCAGTGGCGTCTATACAAACATGATAAACAAAAGCAAGTAGTCAAGTCACGTCAAGTAGGCTTTTATTGTCATTTCAACCATATACAGTTGAGTACACAGTGAAACGAAACAACGTTCCTCCAGGACCAAGGTGCTACATACATGCAACGACATAAATTAACAACACAACATAAATTTAACAACGCAGATTTTAAAATTTTTAAGTTAACCTAAAAAACTATCAATTTCTATACAAAAAAGAGACAACAAAGACAGCAGACAATAGACAACAAAGTGCACGTGCAAATGTGCAAACAAAGAGCTACATGACAACACAACAACGTAGCACGTTACAGTTAAGAAATACCTTTTTAGTGATAAGGTATGGGTTGAGGTAGTGGCGAGAGCAGCAAGTAAACAATTTACATTGTGTTCAAAAATATTGTGTGCAAATCGCAAAGTGAAATAAAATATTGTGCAAATATTACAAAGAGCAGTTCAGATAAGTAGGTATGAACAAATTAAGGTGGTTGTAAATCAGTGTGATTGTGCATATGTGTGTTTATCAGTTCAGTCCGGATGTTATTTAGTTCGTCTGTTTTAGTGATTTGTGTGTGTGTGTGTGTGTGTGTGTGTGTGTGTGTGTGTGTGTGTGTGTGTGTGTGTGTGTGTGTGTGCGCGCGCGCGCGCGCATGCTTATGTGTGTTTATCAGTCCAGTCTCTTTGTGTTGAGGAGACGGATGGCTTATGGGTAAAAACTGTTACATAGTCTGGATGTGAGTGCCCGAATGCTTCGGTACCTTTTTCCAGATGGCAGGAGTTGAAGAGTGTGTGTGATGGATGTGTCCGGTCAGCCACAATGCTGGTTGCTTTGCGGATGGAGCGCGTGGTGTAGATGTCTTCGATAGAGGGGAGAGAGACCCCGATGATCTTCTCAGCTGTCCTCACTATCCACTGTAGGGTCTTGCGGTCCGATATGGTACAATTCCCAAACCAGACAGTGATGCAGCTGCTCAGGATGCTCTCGATGGTTCCTCTATAGAAGGTGGTGAGGATTGGTGGTGGAAGCTATGCCTTTCTCAGCCTTCTCAGGAAGAAAAGACGTTGTTGGGCTTTCTTATGCAGAGAGCTGGTGTTGAGGGACCAGGTGAGGTTCTCCTCCAGGTGGACACCCAGGAATTTCGTGCTCTTGATGATCTCCACAGAAGAGCCGACGATGCTGAGCGGAGAGTGGTCGCTCCGAGTCCTCCTGAAGTCAACAATCATCTCTTTTGTCTTATCGACATTCAGAGACAGGTTGTTGTCTGTACACCAGTCCGTTAGCCTCTGTACTTCCTCTCCGTACGCCGACTCGTCGTTCTTGCTAATGAGACCCACCACGGTAGTGTCATCAGCAAACTTAATATGATTGGAGCTGTGTGTCGCTACACAATCATGAGTCAGCAGTGTGAACAGCAGGGGACTGAGCACGCAGCCCTGGGGGGCCCCAGTGCTCAGTGTGGTGGTGCTGGAGGTATAGCTCCCGATCCGCACTGCCTGAGGTCTTTCGGTCAGGAAGTCCAGGATCTAGTTACAGAGGGAGGTGTTCAGTCCCAACAGGCTCAGCTTCCCGATCAGTTGTTGGGGAATGATTGTATTGAATGCTGAACTGAAATCTATGTACAGCATTCTGACGCAAGTGTCCTTCTTGTCCAGGTGTGTCAGTGCCAGGTGGAGTGTGGTGGAGATGGCGTTGTCCGTTGAACGGTTTGGACAATACGCAAACTGCAGGGGGTCCAGTGAGGGAGGCAGCAGGGACTTGATATGTCTCATGACGAGCCGCTCGAAGCACTTCATGATGATGGGTGTGAGTGCAACAGGGCAGTAGTCATTGAGACAGGACACAGAAGACTTCTTCCGCTGTCTCTGAAGTGATTGTGTATTCGCTGGGCGTGTGCACGCTTCGCCTCTCTGATGGCCCGGGACAGTTTGGCCCTTGCTGTTCTTAGGGCCGTCTTGTCTCCCGTTCTGAAGGCAGAGTCTCTGGTCTTCAGAAGTGCACGTACCTCCGCAGTGATCCACGGTTTCTGGTTGGGTCGTGAGATGATATTCTTGGAGACAGTGACGTCATCGGTGCACTTGTTGATGTAGCTGGTCACTGATGACGTGTACTCCTCCAAGTCAGTGTAGTCGCCGTAAGTCGCAGCATCCCTAAACATGTTCCAGTCAGTGTTCTCGAAACAGTCCTGAAGAGCAGAGATGGCTCCTGCTGGCCAGGTTTTCACCTGCTTCAGAACCATTAACGTCCCTGTGCCACTGGAGTTCATACAGCCCCAAAACATAAGAGATCCACCACCATGCTTTACAGTGGAGATGGTGTACTTTTCACCATCCATCATTTTGACTCCTTTCCAAACATAAAGTTCAATTTTGGTCTCATTATTCCGAATGACTCTGTGAGGTTTGTCTAGGTGCTACAGTACCTGGCGTACAGCAACCAGGTCTTTTCGTAGCGCAGATGCAGTAACTTTTGGCAACTTGACCATTCAGGTCATTTGTGTTCAAGTACCTCACAAAAAACTCCCTTTTTTTCCAGAGCAGCCTATATTTCTCTTGAAGTTGTTTATGACTTCTTCTTTGTGTCCCGAACAATTCTTCTGGCAGTAGTGGGGGAAATCTTTCTTCATCTACCTTACTGTGCTTTAGTATCAACAGAACCTATTATTTTCCACCTCTTTATCAGAGTTTGAACAGAACTGACTGGCATTTTCAAGTGTTGAGATATCTTTTTATATCCTTTTCCTGCTTTATAAAGTTCAAATACATTATCACGCAGGTTCACTGGCAGTTCTTTTGTCTTCCCCATGGTGCAGTATCAAGCCAAGTCAGTGCATCACCTCATGATCTGAGAAACTCACTAGCTATTTACAGTATGCACAGCCACTAATTACAATTACAATGAGCCATAGTGTAGATGTGCAAATGTCCCTTTAATAGCCATTTAAACATGCGCGTGTCAACCTGTGTGTTTATAATGTGGCCAAACTTCAATGATATGTAAACTATTGATCAGGGTTGTTTGGTTGATTTCAATTATCATTCGATTTAAAAAAAGAAAAAAAAAGTAAAACAACTATTTGATAATTAATGACTTTACATGACCTCTATTTTTAAATAAGAAAATAATCTTTTGTATTATCAGTCATATTTTCCACAATAATGGCATTTTTTAACCATTTCTTTCAGGTCATACAAACTTTTGAGTTATAAAAGAGCCAGGTTTTACAGGTATTTCGCAACATGAATAGTCTCAGATGCAATTATCACATTAATTACATTAATTTAACCACATCCTCATCATTCAACAGTAAATAGCACTTGATCCAGGGTATCCTCTAACTACCCCATAACTAATGGTTACAGCAGAAAGTGTGAAGTTTTGGAATGAGAGAGAAATGCTGGATCTGCTGGTAAGAAGTGACTGGACAAGTTATGCAATTTCTATATCGTGTACTTACAATATACAAATGACATAACCTTTGCCAAGACAAATTATAATTTCTTTTTTTTCATATATGCTTGCTTAAAGTTCAAGCTGACTCAACACTACACTTTGCCTTCAGACATTTACTTTAGGTAAGTGTTAGTCACAATTCCTTTTTTATTTATTTTTATATTTCATATGTATGGATTTAAACGGTATGTTCTATAAATGGCTAGAATGGCATTTTATTTATTTATTGATTTTACTTTAAAAAATAAATAAATAATAAATTACCAGTGGGTGCTGGAGTAATACTGCAGTGTAATAATTCTCAAGGAAAATCAACATAAACTCAAGGTCTGAAATCTTTACAAATAAAAGCTGTTTAGGGCAAACGTCACCTCATGTGCACAACTGAATAGTGTACAAGTCTGTGTCCTCAATATGAACTCTAAATTACTTAGTTGCTCAGAACCTTTTGTTATCACCAAGCAGATTAAATAATTTAACACACACACACACACACACACACACACACACACACACACACACACACACACACCATCTCTTTGCCAAATTCAGATAGATTTAAATCGTGCTATATTTTTGTCCAAATATGTTGCTACAGAACTCGCAAACCTGGGTGAACAGGGACGTGTGCATTTTTCTGACAGCTTCCTCTCTAAATCACACCTTTACAACACTGAACATAATTGGAGCCAACTCTTCTGCAGAGGAGGAACATGGAAGCGAATGGCAGGAAGCCCAACAAACTGCTAATGAGACACACAAAATAAGCTGCATTTCGCTCAGGAATTTAGAGCAACAGGGACACAAACCTGTCTGTAGAGGTCATGGATAATTTGTCATAATACGTCAGAATTACATCAAGGGTTGTTATAACAATTCCTGAACCCCATGTGGTACCGTTCACCCGGTGTGGATTAAAAATATGAAATGATATCATATTTAGTTATTGCATGTATAAATGTTTCACAGGAGGATAATGCATAAGAAATCGTCTTCCCGTTGTAGTTTCACAGAATAAAATAAAATTTAACAGTAAATTAACATGTTAACATGGTACACGCCATGACTTACATTTAGACAGTACATAAGCAGTAAATAAAGAAAATTTAAATATCACGCCTATACCTTATGATCTTTTGAGTTTTCTTCTTTGTACTGTGTAAAGGCTACATAAGGCTATTGCAGTCACGTGATTGCAGCCATCGAAACACCCATGTGATGGCCTGTCAAGACAGAAAATGAGGAATCGCCTGCCAAATTTAATTTCTTAGATTTTACAGAACACATGACACATGCCTGGATAAACGGTGCATGTTAAGAAACTTCAAGCAGTGGATATTACTGATTTTTGTCGAGCTCCAGCTGCTCTTTACACTGTGCTGCCAGATATACAACAGGGTGATGTTTACAAAGCTGGCAAGATTTAATGGCAAACTATAATTAATTAAAAATCGAAACATTGCTTGAGCAGAATATCAGCCCAATTTACACTCTATTTTCAAACACGCTGGTTTCTGACCTATTTTTCTCCCTAGCTTGCCATCCACATGCCACTCTGACATCTGTGCTGTCTGAAATGACTGAGGTCGCTGCACATGTGGTCACACCCGTGTAATTAGCTGTTCAGTACGTATGCTAAAACTGGAGCAATTAGAATACTAGATTGGGAAAAAAAATTCTAGCTAATTTTAGGTTTGAGGAAACAGTGATTTAACATTGAAAAATACAGCAAATGCTAGCTGAATAGAATGAGAAGCTTAACATCACTAATGAAAACAAAACAGCCGTGGCCCAACTTAACCCCTGCATGTGATCTCTGTATACTGTATATAAAACTATTCTGAAATTCTGCTTTGCCTGCTTCCAGCGACCAGTGTAGCAGTCGTCCCTCACTGTGTAACTTTAGGTAGTGTCTTGAATGTAACAGCATTGAATGCGTCATCATCATCACCCTTCATGTGGGATAATAATACATCAGCTGAAACATTGGAACAGCATGAAAAACGACACTCTATGATAATGGTAGCGCATAAGCATCTGCATGCAGGTGGAGCCGTGGGTAATCTCCAGTCTAAATTAACAAAAGGGATACATCATGTACAGTCGTGGCCAAAAGTTTTGAGAATTACACAAATTAGTTTTCCCAAAGTTTGCTGCTAAACTGCTTTTAGATCTTTGTTTCAGTTGGTTCTGTGATGTACTGAAATATAATTACAAGCACTTCATACGTTTCAAAGACTTTTATCGACAATTACATGACATTTATGCAGAGAGTCAGTATTTGCAGTGTTGGCCCTTCTTTTTCAGGACCTCTGCAATTCGACTGGGCTGCTCTCAATCAACTTCTGGGCCAAATCCTGACTGATGGCAATCCATTCTTTCAATCACTTCTTGAAGTTTGTCAGAATTAGTGGGTTTTTGTTTGGTTTTTGTCCACCCGCCTCTTGAGGATTGATCACAACTTCTCAATGGGATTAAGATCTGGGGAGTTTCCAGGCCATGGACCCAAATTTTCAACGTTTTGGTCCCCAAGCCACTTAGTTATCACTTTTGCCTTATGGCACGGTGCTCCATAATGCTGGAAAATGCATTGTTCTTCACCAAACTGTTGTTGGATTGTTGGAAGAAGTTGCTGTTGGAGGGTATTTTGGTACCATTCTTTATTCATGGCTGTGATTTTGGGTGAAATTGTGAGTGAGCCCACTCCCTTGGATGAGAAGCAACCCCACACATGAATGGTCTCAGGATGCTTTACTGTTGGCATGACACAGGACTGATGGGAGCGCTCACCTTTTCTTCTCCGGAGAAGCCTTTTTCCAGATGCCCCAAACAATCTGAAAGAGGCTTCATCCGAGAATATGACTTTGCCCCAGTCCTCAGCAGTCCATTCGCCATACTTTTTGCAGAAGATCAATCTGTCCCTGATGTTTTTTTTGGAGAGAAGTGGCTTCTTTGCTGCACTTCTTGACACCAGGCAATCTTCCAAAAGTCTTCGCCTCACTGTGCGTGCAGATGCGCTCACACCTGCCTGCTGCCATTCCTGAGCAAGCTCTGCACTGGTGGCACTCCGATCCCGCAGCTGAATCCTCTTTAGGAGACGATCCTGGCGCTTGCTGGACTTTCTTGGACGCCCTGAAGCCTTCTTAACAAGAATCAAACCTCTTTCCTTGAAGTTCTTGATGATCCTATAAATTGTTGATTTAGGTGCAATCTTAGTAGCCACAATATCCTTGCCTGTGAAGCAATTTTTATGCAACGCAAGGCTGCGTGTGTTTCTTTGCAGGTCACCATGTTTAACAATGAAAGAACAGTGATTTCAAGCATCACCCTCCTTTTAACATGTCAAGTTTGCCATTCTAACCCAATCAGCCTGACATAATGATCTCCAGCCTTGTGCGCGTCAACATTCTCACCTGAGTTAACAAGACGATTACTGAAATGATCTCAGCGGGTCATTTAATGCCAGCAATGAAACGCAGTGGAAAGTTTTTTTGGGGGATTAAGTTAATTTTCATGGCAACGAGGGACTATGCAATTCATCTGATCACTCTTCATAACATTCTGGAGTATATGCAAATTGCTATTATAAAAACTTAAGCAGCAACTTTTCCCATTTCCAATATTTATGTAATTCTCAAAACTTTTGGCCACGACTGTATATTGGATATTTATTGTGTGTTATTTCATGATTATATTACTTGAGATAAAATGGTCACTTCATAAGCATCAGTGATGACCAGCAGGACCTGGTCTTTGACCAGGAATAGCTACTGTGGATGGCTGATAATCAGCTTGGTCCTAGGGCAGGACTGATGTCACATGCTCTGTAGCCTTGTTGTTCCCTTTCAGTCGATTCACTCGGTACAACACATATTGTATGGGATATCACGCCCTCTAATGTCCTGGCTGAAGCCACCTTTATTCACGCCTTAAAGGCAGTCAAACCTGTGATGACGTAGGTGTAGCCCCACCTACCCTTATAAGCCCTCGTCACCACGATTGACTCTCAGTTCTTACGCTCTTCACCTCGCTGTGAACACCTTGTTGTGTAGAGTTTTCTAGCTGCTGTTAGCAACTCCACGTGTTTTCAGTACAAAACTAGACTTAAAATCAGCTCAACTGTTCTTGTTGGTGCTGTCGTCTAACCGCGGAGCGCTGATTTTAAGTGCATTGTCAGTGAGTGTTAGCTACATCTCAGTCTAGTTGGCTTCTGGTTAGCTGGGTTAACGGTGCCAACTATCGCAAGCATGGAAGCTACAGTGGCAAGGAAGAAGTCCGCTATTCACCCCTGTCCTCAGGGATGTGGCTTCTCTTTGCACGAGAAGGACCAACACAAAGCGTGCCCCGTCTGCTTGAGAATTCTACATGCTAGGAGAGCGCTAGCCGAGCCCGAGTCATGTGCGCTCTGTCGCCAGCTCCGGCGTTCTACGCTAGAAAGACGGGTCACATTTGTGGAGAGAACATTAGGGAAGAATACGGTGGCTCAGCAAGACCCCCTCCTTTCCGAATTAGCAGTCCCAGTTTCGCCTGTGTCTGCTGAAGAGGAGTTTGCGGCAGAAGTCCCCGCTCTTGGCTGGGCAGAGCAAATAGAATACTTTGAGGGGTCGGAGGACCGTGAGCTTTCCTACAGCGAGCAGCCGGGCTATGAGGAGCCTGCTTTCCAGAAGGATGACGTGCTCGACATCGGTCTGGAAACACACGGCTTGTCGGAGGACGAACAGGAGACTTTACCGTCGGCTCAGAGCTCCGGTGCTATTACGTTAGCAACCCGAGACAACAATTCATTTTTCACTCTCTACCGATGACCAGCCGAAAAGTTGGAGGTGCAGTGGCCCTCTCCACAACCGGCTCAGAAGCTGTCGAGGCTCTCTGGATTTTTTCCTCCTCCGGATCCGACAACAGTTAGAAACTGTTTGCCAATGTTTCCCGACTTTGTCGGTGAGCTAACGGCATCATGGAACAAGCCGCTGTCAACCCGGGTAACAGTACCAGGCTATGGACAGTATTTAGAATTGGATAGAGCGGAGAAAGCAGTGCTAGTTGGAGCCGCCAATGGAGCCGTCTTTGGCTGCTTATTTGGCACCTTTGCATAATCACGGGGTGTCTGGTCCTACCATCTAAACACTGCAGATTCTTTTCCGCACAACTCGAAAAGATTTACCGCGCTCAAGCTAGCACAGCCCAGGCGCTGAACTCAGGCGATGCGTCTAGCAGAGCTCGGCTCACTGGTACCGCAGGACAGCCCGGTATGTGAGCTGATGAACGAGGTCAGGACCGCGACAGATGACATTTTGCGCATGTCTCTGTGCGTGGCTCTCTCCCTCGGCAGGGGCATGGCTAGCACTGTGGTGATGCAGAGGCATCTGTGGCTCACGCTCTCAGATATCCCTGAAAGAGACAGGGCCGTCTACTTAGAGGAACCGCTGTCCGCTGAGGGTTTATTCGGCCAGTCGTTGGATACCATTCAAACAAAGTTTGATGTCAAGAGGAAGCAGGCAGAGGCGTTGCGAGACATCATCCCACGATGAGAGGAGAAGCCTAAACAGGCTCGAAAGGTGGTGATCACCCCGCAGTTCCTGGGCAAAACCCGCGTCAGTCATCCTGGAACAGGGGCCCCCCACCGGGCCTCCGGAAGGATTCAGCAGCCAGGAGGAAGAATCCACACTCCTCCTAGCTCAAAGTTTAAAGGGAGAGGAGCTCTGGCAGCAGGGAGATACGGTTTCTCCTCTCTCAAAGCCGCCCAAGAGGCCGCTAAGTTATGTTCAGGGAATCAGTCCCAAACGGTGTTGCACTTCCCTAACACAGTCTCCCAAGCACAAACCCCCTCCGATTGTTTTTACAGTTGTCGGGAATGATGGGGTCTATGATCGCGGTGGTGCCTCTCGGGCTGCTGAACATGCGTGCGTTTGAGCGCTCACCGCCTATGTGCGGCGCGACACCTCAACAAGAGGCTGACAGTGACTCCGTCATGCATGTCAGTGCTTCTGCCCTGGAGGGAACCCAGGCTGTTACGCCAGGGCTTTCCGATAGGCAGAGTGTCATATCGCGAAGTGGTGTCAACGGATGCGTCTCTGAGCGGTTGGGGCGCTCTGTGCAACGGCTCCACGGTGAGGAAGGCATGGTCACAGGAACAACGCAGGATTCACATCAACTATTTGGAGCTATTGGCGGTGTTTTCAGCCCTGAGACATTTTCGTCTGACTCTGACAGGCCATCATGTTCTGATCAGGACAGACAACACGACAGTGGTGTCGTATATAAACAGACAAGAGGGGGACTCGTTCACTTCCCCTGCTGAAACTATCTCATGCTCTATTACTATGGTCCAGTGTTCATCTTCTGTCACTCAGGGCCACTCACATTCCAGGGCACCTGAATCTGGGGGCGGACCTTCTCTCCAGAGGGGGACCACTTGTGAGGGAATGGAGGTTACACCCATGGGTGGTAGCTCAGATCTCGGAGCGCTTCGGCAGGGCGGTAGTGGATGTTTTTGCATCCAAAGAGAATGCTCACTGACCACTATTCTTCTCCATAACAGATCACAGTGTCCCGCTGGGGGTCGATGCACTGGCACACTCATGGCCGCCAGCTCTATTGTATGCTTTCCCTCCACTAGAACTGATTCTGCCTGTCACAGAGAGGGTGCGCCAGCAGGGCCTGTCCCTAATCCTGGTGGCCCCTCGTTGGCCGGTGAAGTCGTGGTATGCAGAGATAGCCAGCCTGCTAGTGGCAGAACCTTGAAAAATTCCTCTCCTCAGGGACCTTCTGTCTCAGGCAGGGGGGGTGGTGGTTCACCCACGTCCCGAACTGTGGAACTTGCATGCTTACCTGTTGAAAGGTCCAATTTGAGAGAAAAAGGGCTTCCTCCCACAATTCAGAGTGCTCGGGCCTCATCCACTAGAGGTTTATATGCTTAACAGTGGCGGGCTTCAGTGCTCCATGGTGGAGGTCTTTTCTATAGGAACTGTTAGAAAAAGGCCTTCCCGTCTCTACTATTAAAGTATACTTGGCGGCTATATCAGCCTGTCATGTTGGCTTTGATGGCGTGTCACCAGGGGCTCATCCGCTGGCAGTACGATTTTTAAAAGGAGTAAGACGGCTGCGACCCACTGTGAGGTCCAGCGTCCCATCTTGGGATTTATCGTTAGTACTTGAGGCCCTCTGTGGTCCTCCTTTTGAGCCAGCTGAGTCTATAGATATGAAAATTCTTTCATATAAGACGGCACTCCTTCTGGCTTTAGCATCTGCTAAAAGAGTGGGTGATCTCCACGCTTTGTCTGTGCATCCATCTTGTACGCAGTCTGCTGCTAATGGTTTAAAGGTTACTCTATGGCCAAACGCGGCCCATGTACCTAAAGTGGTTTCCACTGATTATAGCTCTAAGGTTTTTGACCTTTATAGCTTCTGCCCCCCTCCTTTTGCTTCTGAAGAGCAGGGAAGGTTGCATAATTTGTGCCCTGTACGTGCACTATGCATCCACATGGACCGTACAGTAAATATACGCATGTGTGATCAACTGTTTGTGCGCCGTGCCTGTCCAGTAAAGGGTAAAGCACTGTCTAAACAGCGGCATTCCCATTGGATTGTAGAGGCTATTACATTAGCTTATAGTAGCAAGGATGTCCCATTGCCTCAGGGTGTGAAAGCACATTCAACAAGAGCTATAGCGACATCGTGGGCGCTGTTCAAAGGGATATCCGTGGATGATATCTGCGCGGCAGCCAGTTGGTCCTCATCGCACACTTTTATCCGGTTCTACCGTCTGGATATAACGGCCCCCTTGGTGGCCCATTGTGTCCTATCTGCGGGGTCCATGATGCAGTAGAGTAGCTATCAGGTTTCTTAGTAACTTGGTAGATGCTCAGCGGGGCGTGAATATATGTCCCATACAATATGTGTTGTACCGAATGAATCGACTGAAAGGGAACGAATGGTTATGACTATAACCTCTGTTCCCTGAAGGAGAGGAATGAGGTACAACACATTGCTGCCCCGCCTCTCAGTTATGCTCGGCGAAGAGCGGCTGTTGAACTGAGAGTCAAACGTGGTGACGAGGGTTTATAAGGGTAGGTGGGGCTACACCTACGTCACCACAGGTTTGACTGCCTTTAAGGCGTGAATAAAGGTAGCTTCAGCCAGGACATTAGAGGGCGTGATATCCCATACAATGTGTTGTACCTCGTTCCTCTCCTTCAGGGAACAGAGGTTACAGTCATAACCATTCGTTTCTCGGCTTCTCCGTTAAGTCATTTTCTAGAATCATTGTTTCTACTGTTACTAAGCCATTTTGTTTCCACTTATCCAATCTTTACCCTGTATCCTGTTCGTGTTTTGGATACAATTTTGCCTAAGCATTATTTATGTTGTTTGTAGCTGGGCTGGACTTTTTACCTGCTTCTGGATTTTGCTTGTTAAACTGTGTTCTGGACCCATGGCCTTTCATCTTAATACCATTTTATCTGATTTTGCATCCACTTACACTTGCTTATTTTTCCTTCTTCCAACACATCAACTTTGATAACTGACTGTTCACTTTGCTGCCTAATTTATCTCACCTCGTAATAAATGATATTGTCATGCTATGACTGATTGGTGTGTATTTATACCTTATCTGATATAACACTAAAACCAGTGACAGGTAAAGTGAATAACACTGATTATCTTGTATCCTTGTCAGGGTACAGTACCTAAGCATTGCTGCAGACCCTGCCGTACACTCATATTGTGGCAGAAATTGTCAGTAAAGAGAAACTTAAAGTGCCTCTGGTGCAATAATACTAATATTTTCCTAATGTTCCTGTTAAGTAGGATTGCAGTACTTTGAAAAGGTCCCTATGGTACGGTGTATAATGAGAATGTTTTGCGAGTGCAGAACATACCTTTAATTGTGGTGTTTTGGAGTAATTGCATATAATGTAGATGTGAGAAAAACTCTTTAGTTTTGTGAACCCTTTGCTGTGAAAATGAAACGGCAGGGTCAGAGACTAAACTAGGAACCTATTCACAATAAAAGCACACGTTTCTCCTAGATTAGCATACAGCTCAAGGTAAGATCGTTTTCACACCATCACCCACACAAGTCATGGTGCAGAGTGCATCTAGCCATTATTTTTTCTAGCACTCTTACGATGGGTAAGCAGACATTTTTCAGTCAAGCATTCAAGCTCAGCATACATCACATTAAGTAGCTCTGGCACAAATGGAAGTTTCTAAAACAGGGTATGGATACATTTCTCAGTTGGAGGAAACAACAGAAGTTTTATAGTCTCCCTGTATATAAACTGTTGAGTATTAGCAACTTTTATAATAATGAGTTTT